>SAUC01000140.1:0-85027 GCA_004335245.1 Didymella lethalis | reverse complement strand
CTCCCTCCCCCCCATTCCCCTCCCTCCCCTCCCTCCCCTCCCTATCCCTCCTCTGCCCCTCAACCCTCTCCCTCACCAACCGCGCCACCGCACTCAACGTCTTCCCCTCCAAACCCCCTTCCCTCATCTTACTCTCCAAATCGCGCTTAAGATCCCAATTCGGTTTTTTCGGCTGCAACCTGAACAGATCCAGCGGTTCCGCCTCGGTGTCTTGCTGCGCTAGTTGTTGGGTTTGCAGCGCGAGCTGGGACGCTTTGTACTCGAGGGTTGATTCGGGGGTGGTGATGGGCGGGTTGGAGAAGCCGAGTTTGAGGTTGCGGGTGGAGGGGTCGAAGTTGCGGCCGGAGAGGTAGGTGGATGTTACTGAGGGTTCTTCTTGGGTGGTGGTTGTGAGGGACGTCGAGGGTTCTGTCGAGGCGCTGGGGGAGGGGGTGTCGTCTGAGGGCGGTTGTTTGCGCTTGAGGGATTTCAGTTGGGCGAGCCGCGATTTGCGGTCGTTGGAGGCGGCGGAGAGGTGTTCGTGGGTGGACATGGTGGTGGTGTGGTGCTTGGAAGAGGTTGACAGGGTCGTGCGAGATTGCGTGGAGGGGGAGACGCAATGGACGTGTCGTGCGAGTCGCGGGATTTCAGCGACTGCGGTCCAGGTGGAAGTGTGTACGCGACTTCTTCACGCCTTGAATTGGCGGCTTGTGGTATCGTCGTTTGTAAAGTCAAAGCTGCGGGCCAAAAGTCGCACCCCCGAGTACGGCCGGCGACCCGCACCACAATTGCAGCCTCTCAGAGCTCCCACTTTTTCGCGACAGCACCGCCATCACCGCGTCCCACGCGCTATGGCTCGGTGAAGTCTGCCACATCTCCTCCTCCCATGCCCCGCGCCCGCGTCCCCAGTGCTTGCCTCACCGCCGGCACTGACACGCTCATCCTCCCCTGGCTCGCCCCGAGAGCCTTTGCCGACTCTCCTGTCCTGCGAAGACGCGAACGACGGGATGTAAGCTGCAGTCCTCCTCGGAAAGAGCAGACCCGGCACAGCCATGGACGGGCTATAGCACAACACCGCCACCCGTCGTCTGCGAATGGCGTTTCGTGTCCAACACCGGCACGATGCTCGCTCGACCTTCGATACGCCGACATTGCATCCTTTGCCCGCCGCCACACAAGAAGCTACGCCACCGCTCCGGACGGCTGGGTCGACCCCTTCAGCCAGGCGCAACCTGCCGTTGTCGACCAAGTGGCAAGTGCGACCCGCTACTCGCGGCGACGATCGTGGAAGGAGCAGGTAGCTCAGGCGAGCGAGGGCCTCGACCCCCAAACGGCCGGCCGACGGCGCGTCAAACTGCTTGCGAGGGCCGAGGAGCGCCTGCAAGCTCACGCCCGACGACTGCAGCTCGACAAGAGGAACTACAAGCACAAGCCGCTGTACGACGGCCAGTACAGGTCGCTGAAGCGCCTCGTCCTCAGCCTCAAGAGGTGGGATCACACGGTTGCGAACGTGACAAAGTACAGCGAACACCACGCAGATGATGAGCGTTGGCTGCTTGACGCGTTTGCTGCACTGGACAGAAACGCCTACGCGAAAGTGAATGCGCTGACGAAGCCCATCACCATCGAGCACGATCCTCGCTGTCAGACCTTTGCCGAGGAGCTGCTCGACGGCGTGGAGAGAGATGGTGCAGGACGCATCTGGACGAACTGGCACGTGTTTCAACACAAGCAGAAGTACTACGAGACCACGCTGGTGTACATGCTGGAGCACAAGCCCGGGTATGCGCAGGACTTGATGACTGTGCTCGCCCTGGATAATGAGCTGCCGCAGACCAAGTTCCTGCTTCTGGCGGATGCTCTCGCCTACCTGGCGAAGCTGCATCTAAAAGAACAGTACAGCCCAGGCCAGGGCTGGGAAGCGTCTGCAGCCGCCAACGTGCGAAAGTTGGTCACTACCTTCATTACCTGCACGGAGACGGTGGATGCCGCGGTCTTCTCACAGGACTTGCTGTACAGCCTGACCCTGCTGGCCGATCCCGCGGATCTGAAGAAAGTATACGATGCTTTGGTCAAGGCCAGGACGCGACTCGCCATCGGCACCGTGCTGCACTACGCTTCTGCTTTCGCCGAAGCTGGCGAGACAGCGTATGCTCTGCAGTGTCTAGAGCGCCGTCTTGAATTGTTCAACAGGACCGATCGCGAGTCGTTTGTCGCCTCGGACGTGTTTCGATGGACTTGTGCTGCTGTACTTCGCGGAAGCATGCGCCAAGCAAAGAACTACCATGAGACACCGGGCATCGTGGCAAAGTTTGTCGAGTTCGGGGTGAAGATGGATCTCTTGCTTTACGACGTGGTCATGCACAACGCCATGGACGCTGGTGACTTTGCGACTGCCTTCAAGGTCTTCAACGCCCTCGAGGATAACGGACTGAAAGCGGACAAGCACACGTACTCGATCCTGCTCCATGGATGCACAACCCAAAACGATCCCACCATGTTCAAGGCGTTTGCAGACTTTTGTTTGAAGAAAGCAAAGGAGTTGGAAGATCCATGGCTGGCGACGGACTACCTCTACTATATCTATACCTGCGAGCACAGCAAGCCCGTCCCATCCCTCGACGCCAATCTGATGTGGCGGACGTACCTCGACCTCTTCGACTGGACACCTCTAAAGCCTTTCGCGAAGCTTGGAAGTCGTGCCATGAGAGACAACATCGAGCAAAATGCAGACACAACAGCCCTCGACCCTCCACAAACAAAGCTCGCGCCAACCGAGCAAGCCCTCTACCTCATGCTCCAAACCGAAATCCAAAGCATCCAGCCCCTCGCCCCCGCGTACCTCGAGAAACTATACCGCATCTTCAAACGCGGCCTCTCCTCCTCATCCCCCCACCCAACACTCCTCGCCCTCGCCTCAAAACCCGTCATCTGGAACGCCTTCCTGCACGCCTTCGCCCAAAAACAGCAATACGCATCCGCCTCCCAGCTCATCCAGGACATGAGCGCGCACAACACTCCCCCAAACACATACACCTGGAACATGCTGATGCAGTCCTTCTTCAAAGCCGGCCAAGTCAGCGCTGCGGAGCGCGTGCGCGCGCTCATGCGCGCCCGCGGCGTCGAGCCAGACACATACACGTACGGCGTCATGGTGCGCGGGTACGCCAAAGCGCAGCTCGTGGAGCGCATTGGCGAGACGATGCCATTCGTCCCGGAGACGGAGCAGTTGGACCCCGGGCTGCTGCGGGCGCTGGCCAGGGTGCAGCCCCGGGCCGAGTTGACGGCGAGTCTGGAGCGGAACAGGGCGGAGAGGGAGAGGAGGGATGTCGCGGCTGCGGTGCAGAGCGAGAGGGAGGAACAAGAGCGGTTCAAGATCCCCGGCCTGAAGAGTCTGTTCAAGCAGGCGGTCACGTTCAAGGAGCCCACGCATTGGGATCACGGGAGTTTGGAGGAGGCGGATGGGTTCCTTGAGCCGGACGATGAGCCCGTGGCTGGCGAGCCGGAGGCGAGACATGCCCCAGCGACTTCTGTCCCCGACGAAGACGAGTATCTCGAGCCACAGTCCCACACCTCGCATCCAATCTCGACCGACGAAGCCTCACGCCTCCCCAAGTAATCTGTATCTGCACCCCGCACAGTCGCCTTTTTCCACCTGTACATTACCCCACATACGCGTAGCATAGCATAGCATAGCATAACATAGCGCAGCACAATGCATAGCATCTACTTCCTATCTACCCACCCCAGGCCTCTTACTACCCGCCCGTCATTCCTATAAACGTTCGACTCGTAACGCTCCCCGGAGCCATACGTCTACATACACCAACAAGGAAACATAAGCGGAGTAAGAGCACAGCACCTGCATCTCTAACCTCTAGCCAGGGGCGGTGCAAGGTAACTACCTAGGAGGGCCTGCATTGTTCGATCCAGAACTGCTTGGGAGTGCTGGCGTGATGCTCATACAATAGAATAGCCTTCTATATAGCCCCCATCTCTACATCAACCTCAGCGCAACACTCACCGCGCCTAGCACAAGCACCCATGTTTGAAGTAGCACTGCTAATACCTACTAGGTACTGCGGCTTAGGCGAGAAGAAATATACTACAGCTAGTATGAACTAAACCCTATCCACCAACAGTACTGTCCACCCTATCTCACGCTTACATCCAAAAATTTAAATTAACAATATTACAAGGAGAATTGGTCTCCAAGTCTAGTGATACACAAATTTTCTTTTTCAAGATAGGTCTATGCTTACTTACTGTGGTATATGCCATAAGTAGTGTAGGTAGGTCTCAGAGTTTCTAATCAATAGACCCTAGGTACTGAAATCTTTACAGCTCTCTATTAGACAGATAGCAGAAGTTATCTCTCTAGTAAAAGCTTAATTAGTTAGATCTAAGGGTAAACCTGTTCTAGTTTTTAATCCTTACCCCTTGTCGCCGTTCCCTACCTATACTACTTATGCCAACTACCACAGTAGGGCGGTTGTGTGTAGGTAGGCGGTTTTGACGAAGGGAGTGGAGAGGCTATGTGGAGATGGGGGTTGTTTGTAAATTTGTGGGTGTGAATGAAGCGTTGCGCGTGGAGAGTAGGTCTTGATTGGATATGTTTTAACCGTTAATCATACCCGACAACAATGCGATGTAATAGTTAGATTGGCAAGTAAGACAGCGGATTGCGAAACACAGATCCGCAAACTTCCTGATAAAGACCATTCAGAGCCTCCACAGATACTCACCACTAACACTGCTAGTACAATGGACTCTACCGGCCAAAAACACCACTGTTGGCCGCTGCCATCACGACCCGAATAGGCGTGGCGTCTGCTCCTAGCAGCAGACAGCGAACAGCTTGACCAAGAACAGCCGCTGCAATCCACACCAGTTCCGAAGATTCCCGGATGCAGTACCTTCGGCACCCCTGACGCAGCGCATACTCTGAGTAGTCGGGCGCCGTATCCGGCGGCGGCGTACTGTGATCGATGGGTGGAGGGGACTTGCCTGATGGGGTAGCTGCCGTGTGTCTCAGACCCTGTTTGTTGGAGATTTTGTTACACGTAACTCCGGAGCGAAGAATCAGAAAGTACGGCATCGTGTTGCTGTGCGAGTCGTGGAAACCGTCCGCGACGTCATCCCGCATGTCAGAGAAGAAACGAAGAACACCCGAGGACGCCATAGAAAATTCCTTCACCACCGCCGAGGAAAAAGCTCCACTTCGCACGTGCATGCATGCAGATAGATCGCGGGGTCCATGTGTTTCGTCCGTTCTGGCGATGCCGATGTCGTCGTTGGTACGAGGGATGCGTAATCGCGGCTTCGAGAATGCGGCGGCACTGGGAGATCTCGTGATGTGTCGAGGTTCGTGCTCATCGTGAGAAAGCATCGCAGATGAACGCTGCTGTGGTTGAGAATACGTACGTGATGTGAGTATTCAAAGACGGCATGCGTCCACTGTCGAATCGCCCACCAGTACACAGCATCAAGTACCGACATGTGTCCCCGTGGAGACTCTCACAGAAACCCTCCGCACCCCGCACAATGATCAAGCTGACGAATCTGGAGATCGTGACGTCGGTAGTGGCTGCCGCTGCAGAGCCTCATGTGGATCCAAAGCAAAGGCCCGAACCAACAGGGTTGCAGCGCTTTGGCGGTGCTTGGCCGTCACAAGCCTTGTTCCGTAAGCTTAGCGTGTAGCCGTCAACGCCAGCACGATGACGTCGACTGCAACCGTTTACGTACCGGGCGTTGGCGCCCGGTACATGGTCGAACGATCGGTAGCACGACGGTGTGATCGGCCAGCTGCTGCGCGAAGGGGAAGTCCAGCCGAAGTGTGACGGCATTGGGGTATCCAGGATCAACGTAGAGGTCACGGTGCCATGGAGTAGTGGTGCGAATGCGGGTTTATAGGCTCGTGGAGTCCCCGCGCTCTCCAGCTCTGTAGTTACCCTCTTTGTTGCAATCATGGCTTCTGCAATGGAGAACAGCGCCGATAGGGTGAAGATGCACGACGAACGACGCTCGAATGAGTCTTCGATGAGGGACGTGGAGAAGAAGCCTGTCATGTTGTCTGGCGGCGCGAAGCAGATTTTCAGACCCAGAATCATTGCTATGGCGTGCATTGTATCTATGGGTGGTTTCAGTAAGTCTACCAGTGTTGTCTGTGAGCTGATAGCTGACAAGAGTGACAGTCTTTGGATATGACACTGGTCAGATCTCTGGTTTTCTGGAGATGCCCGACTTCCTCAGGAAGTTTGCTGATAATTATACACCGCCGAGTCCTGAGAACCCAGAGGGCGAATACAGCTTCGGCAACGTCCGCTCTGGACTGATCGTGGCTCTGCTGTCCATTGGAACACTGGTCGGTGCGCTGATTGCTGCTCCCGTCTCCGACAAATTCGGCCGCAAATACTCGATCGTCTTCTGGAATATTATTTTCTGTATCGGTGTCATCGTCCAGATCACAACCTCTGATACGTGGTACCAAGTCGCGATCGGTCGCTGGGTCGCGGGCCTGGGAGTTGGTGGTCTTTCTGTCCTTACGCCCATGTACCAGTCTGAGACAGCTCCACGCTACGTTCGTGGCGCGCTTGTCTCGTGCTACCAGCTATTCATCACGCTCGGCATCTTCACTGCGTACTGCATCAACTTCGGTACCGAGGCAGACCAGAGCTCACGCTCCTGGAAGCTGCCCATGGGCATTGGATTCATCTGGTCTGGCCTGATGGTGGTCGGTATCATGTTTATGCAGGAATCCCCTCGCTGGGAGTATCGCAAAGGCAAGATCAACGAAGCCCGCAAAACTATCGCGCTCACGTATGGTGTCAACGAGGACCATGCTGAAGTGCAGCGCGAGATCAGAGAAATCGAGATGAAGCTGGAAGCTGAACGAGCGGGTGGCGACCACCACCCTTGGTATGAGATCTTCACTGGCCCGGCCATGGCGTACCGCACTCTGCTCGGTATCACGCTGCAGATGCTACAGCAACTCACTGGAGCCAACTACTTCTTCTACTACGGAACGACTGTCTTCGCGTCTGTCGGCCTGTCCAACTCATACGTCACATCCATCATCCTCGGCGCCGTCAACTTCGGCTGCACATTCCCCGGTCTCTATATCGTTGAGAAGTACGGTCGTCGCCCCGCGCTCATCTACGGCGCCCTGTGGATGTTCGTATGCTTCCTCATCTTCGCCTCGCTGGGCCACTTCGCCCTCGGACCCGAAGACAACCCTTCGCAGGGCGTCGGCTACGGCATGATCGTAGTCGCATGTCTATTCATCGCCGCATTCGCATCGACCTGGGGTCCGATTGTATGGGCAGTAGTCGGCGAAATCTACCCTTCACGTAAGCCCCCCTCCCCACCTCCCCCGCTTCCCTACACCCATACTAACTAACTCCCCCAGGCTACCGCGCAAAGTGCATGGCCCTCGCCACAGCCTCAAACTGGGTCTGGAACTTCCTCCTCTCCTTCTTCACGCCCTTCATCACCTCCGCCATCGACTACCGCTACGGCTACGTCTTCGCCGGCTGCTGTTTCGCCGGCGCGCTTGTCGTGTACTTTTTCCTTTGCGAGTCCCAGGGCCGCAGCCTCGAGGAGATTGATACCATGTATATTCTTGGCGTCAAGCCGTGGAACAGCAAGCACTGGGTCCCTACTGAGGGCGAGGAGCTGCCGAATTTGGATAATACGTATTTGACGCCGGGTGCGAGGGGGATTCAGAAGAAGAACGAGGCGAGGGCGCCCGAACAGAGTATGTTGGAGAGGGTGCCGAGTCATTTGATGCAGAGTAGTGGGGCCGCGGCGCCGGCTGGGGTGAGGGGGGAGGTTGAGTGAGCCTTTGTTTTTGATGCTGTGAGGTGGAATGTAGAGTTATTGCTGTAGGAATATGTTCAATTTTTTACATATCTTTAAGTCTTGCGCGTCTGCAGTTTTCCTTTGACGCATCGCAGATCTAACACCTAGGTTACTTGGAGCACGCTGGGGACGTCTGCGGTGTGCCAGGTATCGGGCACAATTGGGATTGGTACCCTTGCGATGTCATACCTTTCATATGATACGGACACCCTTGAAAGCCAGACTTCAAACCAATTATGCTACGCGTAGGAACAGATTTAAGTAGCGAGAGTCAACGTTGCGCCCTACATGTGTTAATCGGGCTGTTGGCCCATAAATCTAATTTTTTTTTTGAGACACCCGGCATCTACTCATAACATTTGCTTTCTGAGAATCCAGAGGGTTCGCACAATATCAAAATCACCGATATCCAATCAAAGTATCGAATTCCCAAAAAGTTCATTCACTGCATGCAATCCCTCAGACGTAGGGTGCAATAATCACGCTGGCGGTCATCTGGGTCGAAAGCACGCATGTGCTAGGTCGACTTCACCTTCACTTCCAAATATTTTCACGACAATTCTTGGCACTGCTGTACATATACCCCACCACAACTACAAAGTTTCCTTTCATATACTGCGCCTGCGAAAATAAAACACAAACAGCAGCCGGAGTCGACATGTCTTCAGCGCCTCAGAACTTTGGCCCTCTACAGCCTTGTGTCTCGTGAGTATAGTGTACAGTGTATGTGTAGCAGCTAGAGCGAATCTGACACTGCCCAACAGTGCACTAGATCCAGTCTTCGCAACGATACTCGTCGGTCTGGATAAGAAGCGCTTTATCGTCCACGAGACTGTCCTTGTCCACCACTCTGAGTACTTCCGCGCAGCCCTCACAGGCGGCTTCTCAGAAGCACAGGACAAAGCCATCACCATTGAGGATGTGTGTGCGGAGACCTTCGAATTCTTCGTACACTGGCTCTACTACCAGCGCTTACCCAGCAGGTGGCACCTCGACGATTCTGAGCTGATGAAACGCTTCTACCCGGACGACAAGCCAATTGATGAGAACTTGGTTGACTTGTACATCTTCGCTGATGCCCATCAAGTACCAGGTCTCCGCAGGAACGTTATCGAGGTGGTTTCGCCAAGATTAGAGGTGGAGGGGGCAAGCTGATGAGCATGCGCGCCGTTGACAACGCCTTTGAGCATCTACAGGTGAAAGACCCCCTCTGCCATCTCTTTGTCGATCAGCAGTGCCATTACGGTGTCCTAAACAACCCTCAACGAGCTGAGTTCATGAACCTCACCTACATCAAAGCCGTATGGGAACGCTTGGTGTACCTCAAAAACACTCCAGGCATGGCAGCTAAGAAAGACCTCAACATTTGTGAATATCATGAGCACCGCAACGAAGAGGAGAGGCAGGCATGCAAGAGAAATAGAAATACGAGCGGTATCTGGTAGCGCTCATGAGCAATGTTTGTCTGGATCGGAACGAAATTGGAAGGGACTCAGCAACGTCGCGACTTCATCGAACGCGACGGTACGCAGAAGCCCAACCGTCACAACGATGGCAGGCCAATTGATCGCACGTTCGCAAAGAAAGAGCATCTGAGTGAAGTAGAGTCTGTCCGTGTTCAACCGCTGAGGCAGCGAGAAGGCAAACAGATGCCATAGGTATATATGGATATTGGCTACAATGTTTTGTGCCCTCAATAAACCAAAATCTTGTTCTCGTCATGATTACTTAGGGCAGTCCCCGAGATAGGAGCCTGCTCTAGAGGTCCTGGTGATAGATGCAAGGAACAACATCGAGTGAGGTTGAGCCTACTCTGCTATACAATCATGGCTCAGTGTGTCTAGTAAAGCCAGCTTTGGACAGCCTCCAATGTCCCTTGCACAACCTGGGGACTCGTCCAGTGTTATTCTTGATTCCAACGACCAATACAGCCAGTCTGTTAGCTGACCATGCCAAAGTAGTTCGGGAATCAGAACAGCGTTTCGTACTCTCACCTTGGTATAGGTGCTACTCTTTTACTTCACCGTAGATGCTGCCATGGTCTGTGCGAGCTCCGCCAGCTTATCATAAAGTTAAATACTTGCCAACAGTCTTACCACCTTCTTAGCCGCTATACCACCATCCTTAACAATGACTAGCCACAATCCACAGACGCCTCGCAGCACAAAGCGTCCACTTCCATCAATCGCGTAGGTGTAAAGCTCTTCGTATATGATCCAACACTGAAAACTCCTCTAGGTACCCAGATGCATCTTTTGCTACAGTTCTTGTGGGCTCGGAGCAAACACGCTTCGCAGTACACGAGTGCTTACTCACACATTACCCCAACTTCCTTCGTGCCGCTCTGACAGGCCGCTTCAAGGAAGCTGAAGATAAGACAGTCAAGTTGGAAGAAGTTCAGTCTACAACATTCAGCTTCTTCGTGCACTGGTTCTACAACGGACACCTTCCGAGCAAAGACAAAGGCGAGCAGACATCGTGAAGAAGTTCTACAAGCATGATTCTCTAGACCCTGGAGCTATTGTGAACCTCTACATCTTCGGTGACGAGTATGAGTGTCCGACCTTCAGAGAACTGTGATCGACCTGTTGTTCATTAGCATTGGTACCAATCATTGCCCTTTCCCTTCTCCGCGCGAAGCGAACCGGGCCTTTCGATCCTTACAGCTGAGAGACCCTCTCTGCCGCCTTCTTGTTGACTATGCGGTCATCTCCAGTTGGGACGGCGATAATAAGCCGGAGGGATACATGAGTGTTACCTTCTTGAAGGTAGTATGGGCCCGCTTTATTCCTAGGGGAGAGTGTCAAAACTGGGCTTGGGAGGGTCTGGAGCTTTGCGACTATCACGAGCACATGGACGATGAGGAGAGAGAAGCCTGCGAGAGGGAGAGGAGATATATACGCCTGATGAAAGCGATGACAGCGACTCAGATTGAAGACTGAGCAGGGCAAAAAGCGCTTACACACATTGCATGGAAAGGAAGAGTGAAGAAAAACGGCCAAGCCTGGAGAATGCAGCAATGTGAAGAGCAACGATTTCGTGGCTCCCTCTTACTTTAGAATACATTTGCGTTGTATACCAGGCACAAACACAACAGCCCGTCGTCTTACACAATTCCTTATGCGAAAAGAGCTCTCACGGCTGTCGAACCTTACTCGTGGTTCCGCGGTACCACGCACGACGCGGAGCATTGATACCGGATACGGGTGACGATTAGCACCCATCGGTCGGAAATCAAAATCGAAAATCATAGGACGCCATGAATCGGGTCCCATGTTGTGGGCCCTCCGCATGCTTGCTTCCTTCGCGGACCATTAGACAAGAGCTCCTCACAAAACCTGCCCCTTCTGGCACGAATGCAAGAAAACCATCGATTGCAGTCGCCGTTCCGTGGAAGCTGCCCCCAGGAAATTAGACTACAGCGAGAGAGTTCGCCGCGGACCCTAACACCCAAGTCTCGAGACTATGAACTCTGCATGTCTGCTTCCTCCCGTCACAGACCTTGGGTTGTGGAGTACTACGAATGCAAGGCCAACCATTGCAGTGATACTTCCACAGAAGCTGCCCTCAAACTTCGAAATTCCAGTGTCTTTATGACATGCATCGCCGCATTCAACGTTCACCAAAATTGGGCGCTGTCCACTTCACGCTAGCTAACCTCAAACAGCGACACCCTTCACTCCACATCGCGCTACCCGTATCGTCACCCTCATCAATCGCTGTACCATCCCGATCTCAACCTGTAGATTCACTGCACAGGAACCCGCAACAAGAATAGGCATGTTCGCCAGCACACAACCAAAGTATCTCAAAACTCGTAGGTGACATACGCCAAGCCACCATCCGCCACCGTCTGTTCACCAACCCATATGCGGCCTCGTATCCCAATGACCCGAGCAGCGATCGGCCAAAGTCTAAAAATGACACAGGGGCAAGTTCGACGCTGGTTGGTTCTGCTCGGTGGAACGTGTTCCGTGCGGCTGAGCTGAAGTTCTGCTGTTTGATATTTGGTCGGCTTTGTGAAATGTGGGTGCGATGATGATCGTGCCGGCGGAAATCGGTCTGTGGAGATGCTGAGCAGATGGAAGTCGCTGTAGTCGCTGTAGTCGCATGGAGGAGCATCAACGCTGAACAACAATTTTTCGATCTATCTGCCTACCTAACTGCGCTGGGAGGGCCATGTATACTATCAATCCCTCCAGCCGTTGCTGTTTGTTCGTCTGCCTATTGCGTGACTAATCTAAGAAAGAGTGCCTCAATGAGGTGTAGTGATAGAGGGGTTGAGGATGGGAGATGATGGATGTTGATCGGAGTGTGACGATTGAAGAAAGTAATAAAGATAGACGCTGAAGCAAAACCAACGCCGAGGCGATGCATAGAATGTCGATGGTAATTACAAGATGTAGGGCTGTGCACGTGGCACATCCAAATTCCAACTCTTATTAGAAGCAAATTGCGTACTGCGCATCTGCAGCCTGAAAGCCACATATCCAAAGGGCTTGGCGAGAAGTGGAGGGTGGAAGGCTTGTGCGAGCATTGTGGTCTTGGCGAGGCGTATGAAGAATACTTGTTAATTGTATAAGCTCACACCCCTGCCGACGCAGGTTTGCGTTGTGACACAGCATCGTCGCACACGGGACGATCTAAGAGCTGAGGTGGGCCCGCATGTCCTCACCCGACTCGTCCCTGCATTTGAGGAGATTGCGATACGCTGCAATAGATCCAGAACTCCAAAACGCCACCGTTTGGATATATGGTGAATATCAATGAGCGAAAACGAAGGAACTGTACAAAGCGGCGATGATGTCGTACTCAGAAGTTCTGAGCAATGCCAGAATTTCCCTGCTGTGGGAAGACCGAAGGGTTTTCGATCCTGGTGTTCCGTCGCGCAGACACGTCCCGAATGACGGGCTGCTGACCAGCGCCATACGGATCGTTGTTACCGTATGGGCCTGTTTGGTAGTAGCCTTGGTCTCCGTAGTACTCGTTGGGGTTGCCGTGGGCATACCCAGTATCGTCGCCGGAGGCGTCGGATCGGTTGGCTGCAGAGTAGGATGAGGATGCGTTGGAGGGTCCACGCTGTACGCCAGCCTGGTTTTGTGTCGAGTTGGGCACCGCAGCACCGACAGCACCGAGTGCGCCGAGGCCATCCGAGTCCATTGTCTCGCGACGTCCGTTCATCAAAGGATCATTGGAGCCTTCTGAGTATGCTGCGCCAGTGGGAGAATGAGGTGTGTTGTAGCCGCCAGGATTGCTGTTGCTGTCCGAGTAGGTCATGCCGCTTGTCAGGGTGGTGGAAGCCTTGCGGTTCGAGCTGGTGGCAGTGTTACCCCAGCCTCGGTAGCCGCTCGAGTCCTCGGCCATCTCGGATCCTCCCATGGCAACCGCAGGCAGTGTTGGGTCATGGTTGGGGTTGAAGCCATACTCCTCGACCTCCTTGCGTCGCTCCTCTTCGTTATTCTGGCGGGCCTTGCGCTTCCTCCAGAGGATAATACCGGCCAACACGAGTAGTGCAACGACGACGACGGGGACAACGACAGCAATCGCAGTCTTGCCGCCAGACGACAATCCCTTCTGGACATTTCCGCCTTCTGCTTGGGGTCCAGCAGCGCCAGTGCTCGAGCTTCCACGGGTTGTGGCAGTGGAGGCTAGGCCACCAGTGGTCCCAGAGGCAGCAGGGCCTTCACGAGTGACGACCGATGTGACGATGATAGGGGTCGGGGTCTCGCCAGCGCGGGTTGCCGAGGGAGTGACAGTGACCACAGAGGTTGCAATCTCAGTAGTCGTCGGAGGGGCAGACGAGGCAGTCACTACTGAAGTTGCAACTGGAGGAGCGCTCGATGGGGCAGCGCTCGATGGGGCAGCGCTCGACGGCGCAGGCGCGACCGAAGAGGGTGCCGCTGAAGTGACCGGAGGTGCAGAAGACGCTGGTGCAGATGAGGGTGGAGGTGCTGACGAGGCTGGAGGCGCCGATGATGCGGGAGCTGAGCTCGCAGGCGGTGCTGAGCTTGGGGCCGCAGACGAGACAGGCTCCGTCGCTGAAGAGGGCGTGTTAGGAGCCGCAGACGAGGGCGCAACAGAGGGTGAGGCTTGAGTAGACGGCGCCGGCGCAGCAGACGAGGGCGCTGGTGCGGCCGACGTTGGTGCTGCCGAGGGTGTTACAGGCTGGGACGACGCAGCTACAGTGGGAGAGGCAGGAGAGGAGGGAGAGGCAGGAGCGGCCGACGATGCGGCAGGCGCTGAGGAAGGAGAGACAAGAGAGATGAACGTACTGGCAGCAGTGTTGTTTGCCGACGACATGGTGACAATTGCGAGGCACGCGGCCGGGCAGCGAGAGGTAGGGATTAGATTACTGCCTCAGCACGCAGGAGAGCGCAGAGTGAGAATGTTAGTGTCGCGGGTACCGGCAGTGCTGGGCTCTAGGTTCGTTCCAGTCTCCTAACCGTGTGGCATGCACAGTCGCCGGGTGATGCGCGGGTCCACTGTTTGCAACAGGCGGTGGGACAACACGAGTGATGATGTATGGCTAGGGCAGAGCCAGCGAAAACTGCAAAACAGCCCTGAGAGGTAAGTGGAGGAACGGGGCGAAAGAGGAGGTGTTGCAAGCAGAGTGGAGCGCCGCGGCAGGGAGAGGACGATCCCAGCGCTGTTGATCGAATAGGACACGAGCAGCTTCTGACGGCTGCCTTATCTGGCCAAGGCTGAGATGGATGAGGCACGGAAGCTCCCAATGTTTGCGGACGGCCAGTCGAGAGCCAATTGCCAGAGCAGTCTGCGACAAACGTGTTCCAACTGGGACACGCAGAGGGCAGCGCGGTGCTTTTCACGTTCGCGGCCAAGGCGTCCGCTGGCAATTTTTGCTGGCGGCGGCGCTTCTCTAGCCGGAAACCAGCATCGAAATGCGGAACACTAAGCCGAAACGCCCTTAGCCGGTGCTGTTTTGGGGAGGTCGAAGGGAGAGCGGAGCCAGCGTGCAGATGTGGCTGTGAGCAGCTAGGAGCTGCTCAAAGAAGCGTCCCAGAATCTCAAAGAGGGTCTGGCTGGCGCGAGGTGAACACCACCTGCCCGCATGTACACAGTACCGCACACGATGCAAGCCGGCGTGACACAAGATGGATGGAGGCTCGCGCAAATTGCTCTTGCATCATGCCCGTGAGTGTCTCCACTGCTCGTTCGCGCAGCACCCCGGCCCTCAATAGCATCATTCTTTGACGAGCTCGTTCTCGATACGCCCGGGCGCTGCTGATTGGCCACCCGGCCACTCTATAATTAAATTGTCAGAGTCGCTCCGGGACGTTGCAGCGGCCGTGTTCTGCGCCACTACTCCTCACTACGCAGCAAGACAAGACGCCGTTCGTGCAGATATTGTGAAGAGAACCTTTACGCATCATGCGCATGCAATTCTGTAGGCCGCTGCTGCATGCTCACTGCACGCTTCGTCAGTTGTTCTCGTGCTCAACAAAACAAGCTTCTTCCAGCCATGGCTCCTGCAATCCAGGATGCCCTGCATTGTGCTCCTGCTTCTATGCTCCCACCGATGAGATCAGGCTTACATTTCGCCTGCAGGAGCGTGAACCATGCCCCAACATCGCTTAACAATTGCTTACTGTGTATGCCATGGATTGATATCAAAAGCATTTGTTGTGCATGAGTGAGAGCTAGACACCCTGAGATGCATTTACCGTCTGCTTTGTCCAGTGCACTCGATGCTCTGCTGCAAAGCATTCTTCGTTTGTTCTTGCTCGAACCAGTGGCAGCCGCTAATGCAACAATCATTGCTTACATGTAGACATTAGCGTACCGTGCTCGTTACCTACACCGATGAATTACGAGCCTACACCAGGCCTGGAATCACAGCCTTTCGGTTTCCCACCTTATCTTTACCAAACTTCTCTACATACCACCGCTTGCCCTGCAGCGCGCGGGGTAGCATCGTGCTGATTTCGTTGATGAGGAACGTCTGGGCGGGCTTGCAATCGAGGCCGCCAATCATCCACCATCCGGCCCACTCGATCCATTCACAAAAGTAATGTGCGTACAGGACGTGCTTGAAAAGCCCGTTCTTAGGGATCATGTAAACCTTGTCCACGCCTTCGATGGGCTTGTTCTGCTTCGCGGCATCTTTGCGCTGTCTGCGGTCGGCCGCTCGCCGGATCTCACGCAGATCGTCGTCGTGGAACATATTACCCAACAGGCCCCAGCACCACAGCACGAGACCCCCAAACATCCATCCTGCGCGACCTTGCCAGCGTGAATCGGTGTCGGTCGTTGGGCCATAGCCTGAGACATAGCCGCCGATTGAGATGGCATTGATGACTTGGAAAGCAAGCATCGCCAAACATACAATAGGGCTGATGGGCGACATACTGGGGTTGAGGAACAGCGGCGAGAGGATGGCGCGGTAGGCGTAGTGAATCACCTATGCGCTGTCAGTAACAGTCTGTGGTCTGCACACAAGCGGAACTTACAAAGCATCCGACCATTGTCCAATTACCCCAAGGCAACTCCTCGATGCCCAGGTCCTTCGGCAGCGTCAGGAAGATGTACAGCAGAGTGATGGGCCCTGCGGACTCCATCGTCGCCCATCCTATCTTGCCAGGCACATTGAATCTGGATTCGGTCGAGGTCTTGCCTTGAGGGTACCAGTCGATGACCCATTGAACCGCCGTGATCTATCAGTGTTGTTAGCAGGAGCGCCTTCAAGCGCGTCAATATCGACTCACCAGAGGGAAGAACTGCCAGATGTAGCAGATCCACTCCCAGTTCTCACGCGACGGAGGTAGCCAATTCTCTACGACCGCCATCGTATATGCTCAGAGCGCAGAGCAGCAAGTTGGTGGGAATGCTTGCGAACAGTTGCATCGCCGACTGCTCCGGATGTCTTGATGTCATAGCGCCAAGCCTTGGACGCGTCTGTCCAACCTGTGCAACACAAGGCGTAGACTCGACGCATCACCTTGACACTCACACCTACATTTCCTCGTCGCGTTTTCGCATGAATGTCTGAGTTTCGTTGTTGTTATCCTGTCTGTACGGCGATCAATGTCAGCGCGGAAACACGTGTGGGTCTGGCAGAGCCATGGATAAACAAGCTCTCGCTACAGCTTGTCTAGCGCAGCGCTTCCCACGCACACCGCTCCGACCAACAACGCGATCATTGTGTGAATATTTCTCGAGGGACTACATGGGGAGATGAGTTGGAATATCAAGGTGACGGTTGGGAGTCTATGATATACATGGTACTTTCCACGTTGCCTTCATCAAATCAATCCAGTCGCTTTAGCTCACTTGGGAGAGCGCCAGACTGAAGTTCAGTCATTAAATCTGGAGGTACTGTGTTCGATCCACAGAAGCGACACTAGCTTCGGTGCCTGGCAAGTTCAGGATTCCTCGATTCTTTTTGCCTTTTTTTTGCCTTCTCGTGCATTGCTTCCCTTCGTGCTACACATCCAATTCCTGAAGGCGAGCCTTGTTTTTGCATACACACCGGCTCTCCGATTCACACAAGCTTCAGCTCTGCTAGTGCGTATGTTTTCGCAAAGAAGTGTATTTGAGCATCTTGATATCAACTATCACCGCCATGCCCAATACCTGGGATGATGCTGACGGCATGACTTTGTGTTAATCAAATAGAGGTCCGTTGTTGTTAACGTGATTGACAGCAGCGCAACCACGAAACCTGGTGTACAGATGTGCTGGATCGTCCCCGTTGTAGAACAGGGCAGGGCACATGCAGGCCTCTTACCAAGCATCGATGTTCAGCATTAGGTAACGAGGATCCTATGGCATATATTAAGCCCCAAATGTACGATTGTATCAATCTTAATACTGTCAGTATTGTCAGAGCCAGTAGAAACAAATCCTGACGGCGAGCGTTCATGCAATGCCCAATTTACTGCTCATATGTGTAATGTCTCGAACCATCAATCACAATCTAGTATGCTGCTTGCGAATGCCAACCAATCTGAGTAGTCGGTATGGAATAGTGCGCATCCGCAAGGATCAGACTTGAAATCTATCCGAATAGTTGTCCAGTCGTTCTAGGTAAAACGATAACTAGATCATGTACCAGGAATATTTAATACGTATCGATTCACCGCGACTATTCCTCAAGTGACAGCCATAATCCCTCCTCTACGTCCTCTTCTTTTGTCAAACTTGCGATCTTCCTCCGCCTCCAATTCCTATCAAACTGCATAGTGATTACCAGTACTTTGCCCACATTCATGCACCAGCAGCTAATCTCCAGCACACGTTCATCAAAGCACTAGTTGCACTAATGTGAGCCAATGTCCTCGGCAGAGCAATATTGGTCAGATACGCCGGGTAGTGCACGAGCAGCTTTGCAATGATATGATAGCCCAGTAAGTTGATTATCTGCGCGTCATTTGGTGCAAGGATCTGGGCCAGAGCAGCAGCGAGTGCAAATGCTAGATACGAAGTCAGCATTGTTGTGTCTTTTTTCCCGAGATTGAGCATACCTGGAAAGTTCTCCATGAGCGCATAATGAGCACTCCTCAGTCTCAACGGCAGGCCATCCAGCTTATGGATATGTTTCCTGGGGTGTTCGTTGTCAAGACCCTCTTCACGTCCCATGGCCTGGCCAGCGGCCGAGGCAGCGCCAGATGCACCAAATGTCCAGAACAAGTAGAGAGCCGAGAGCGCTGGGATTGCACGTCCAGAAGTTACCGAGTTCACGCCAACGCCAGGAAGGACCTTGATGAGCGCATGTGTCAAGGACTGGACGATCGAATCTGGTTTCGTCAGGTAAGATGTCAACGGGACCAAGGCGAGGTACAAGGGTGCTGCTGCCAGCACGATTGCGCCTGATGGGTTTATCCTGCGGTTCACGTCAGTCATGTATTCCTGTAAAGCAGCGCGAGCACGTACACGCCATTTTCAGCCGCCACTCGTTTTGCTTCCTGTTTCTTGTCGTCTGCCATGTCTGCTTGCTTTTTATGATATTGTTGTAGGGAGGTTTGATCTTATGAAAACTCGAAGGGCTCAGATGAGGGTATACATGCACATGTAACCGAGGACCGAGCTGTTTATCAATGACGTGAGACTAGTGCGTGGTTTCCTGAAAAGGGAGGAGTATCTGGAATTGTGTACAGAAAAGCGGGGTAGGCGTAATGCATGCGGACGGCTGCTCCCGCATCCACATGCCCCGTCCTTCAAAACTACACCACTCGAGAGACTCATGCGATTGTCCTGTAGCTATACCATGCGGTAAATTTCCACAGTGGTTCAGAGCCGTCTGCATTGCTCATCTAATAGTATATTCGCATGATCCGGACAGATGCTGATACCTGACCAAGTCCTGTGTCTTCTGGACAGTATTCCAGACAAAGTTTCCCTAAGCGTAAGCTTTTTCTATCACGACCAAGCACACCTGAAGAGGCGGAAGTCGGGTTCGTAAACGATGAGCGCTGTGCTCAGTACGTTTTTGAGAGGCTCTGCGAATCGTTGCGATTGTTCGAAAATCGTGTTCACAGGAGTTCGCTACTCTATCTTTCCTGTTCTCATGCTTCAAGTCGATGAACTACAGTACGCTCTGAACGCAGCTTCGGGAGTTCTGACAAGAAATTTGGTCTATATGGACCCAGGGTTTCTACCTGGTTATGGTGTTTATACGCTGTACAAGATAACGTGTTCCACCATTCAGCGGCGCACACCAGTCAGCGGCGCACCCCACCAAAATCACGACGCGTCGTCCACAAAACGCGCTATGCCACCTACACAGAACACTTAGCAATCCTAGAAGGAAGGCAGATTAGCACTATTAATACAGGCAATTTAGAATAACTAGGTTAGAAGTTGTTGCTAGGCTACGCGACTATATAGCGTCTCTAAAATCTTAATCTACTAACGCCTTAATAGTATCCTACCCTAGGCTTCTACTAACGTATAGAAATAAAAGCTACACTCTATAGAGAAGTAGGCTCTTATAGAGTAGATCCTAGACCCTAACTAATAAGGATTTCTACCCTAGCTTATTAACATATAATAGATAGTAGATAATCTACTTACTATACGTAGCTAGATCCCTCTTCTAGCTCCTATAGGCAAGAGCTAGGTACCCTACTTTAATAAGACCTAGCTAGAGCTCTAGAAAAAGTAGAATAGAAAGCTCTATAGTTAGTACACACTATATTAGGATTCTATTAAGATCTCTACCTAGTATAACGTACCCCACAGGCGAGCGGATTAACGGGCGAGCGAATCACTTTTGCTAAGCCCCTACTAAAGTACCCTCTCTATACTAATGCCTTAACAATAACCTATTATTAACGCGTCTTAGGAAGCTTAGGTACAGCTTATGCTTTAAGCTCTTAAATAAGACGCAAATCTCTCCTAGTAACATGCTGTAGCTATCTATAGGGTGCCCTAAAGTACACTTAGCTATTAATACACTAGACAACCTTTATAAGCTAATACTATGCTAAACTTATAAAGATTAGACAACCTAGAGGAGCAGGTAATTGTTAAGCACATACTTAAGCTAGATAAGCAAGGATTTGGCCCTTAGCTTGCAGATGTGGCTACTATAGCCAATTCTCTGCGCGCTAAGCGCAATATAGGCCCTATTAGCATAAAGTAGCCTAGTATATTTGTAAAGGGTTAACTAGAGCTTAAAGTGAAGTTTAATTACAGGTATAACTATAAGCAAGCCCTCTGCAAGGATTCTGGGATTATGCAGGGCTAGTTCAGCCTAGTAGCTAACGTTAAAGCTAAGTATAGCATCTAGGATAATAACACATATAACTTTAATAAGACAGGCTTTATAATAGGCCAGATTTCTTAAGGAGTAGTTATTACAGCTTTAGAGAGACAAGGAAGGCTAAAGGCAGTCTAGCTAGGCAACAAGGAGTAGACAACAGTCATATAGGGCATTAATGCAAAAGGATAGGCTATCCTGCCCTTTGTTATCTTTAAGGCGCGCTACTACCTTAGTAGCTAGTATAAGGAGGAAGACCTGCCCTAGGACTAGGTTATCAGAGTCTCTAGTAACAGCTAGACTACTAATAAGCTTAGTCTTAAGTAGTTAAAGCACTTTAACAGGCATATAAAGGAGCGTACTATTAGTACCTACTAACAGCTAGTTATTAACAGCTATAAGAGCCACAACTTGCTCTAGTTCTAGTAATACTGCAAGGATAATAAGTGTCAGGCCCTGCCTGCCCGGCAACGTCCGGCAGAGGCTCGACTGACGATATAGTACTGTTACCGGCCAGGCCCACTCATCAGAGTGAGTCGTGATACCTTTTGGTTTGCTGGCACAGAAAGGCCGGGTCTGCGTCTGACAATAAGATTGTTACCTTATATATGCCTCTGCACTTATTACACCTCCTGCAGCTACTTAATGTAGGCTGTTTTGCCCCTTTAAAGACAGCATATAGGCACTAAGCTAAAATAATTATATGTAACTAGATTACCTACCTTATAAAGACAGAGTTCCTGCTATGCTTTAAAGCAGCCTATAATGCAGTATTTGCTGCTAGCAACATCTAGAGTAGGTTCTAAGGTGCTAGATTAGTCCCCTTTAACCTAGAACAGGTTATGTTAGCCCTTAATATAAAGCTTTAGACTCTATAACTACCACTTCCCACTAATAACATGCCCTAGCAGTCCTAAACCCTAAGTAATACCCTAGAATTTAGGTTATAATTAAAGCTTATAAAGAAGAGGATTTAGAGGCATATAGATAGCTTACTAACCTCTATAATAGAAGTGTTTAAGAAGGTGTTAAAGGGGGTAGTAATTATTGCGCATAAGCTAGCGTTAGCACAACAGGAGAACGCTGCGCTTTACGCAGCTCTAGCAGCTGCTATAGAACATAGATTGCGCAAAAGAAGGCATATCTAGACAGAGGGAAGCCTTACAGTTAAAGAGGGCTAGCAGCAGACTACTCTATTAGAGTTTAGCGCGCGTAGTAATAGAAAGAAGAGGAAGATGCAGGTGCGTGTTAAAGGAGGTGAACTATCCTAATAACACTGTAGACAGTGCAGAGAGGGTAGGTGTTACGATCTCCGAGTTGCGAGGTACTGATAGGAAGCGGGGCATCGCTAAGGATGACAACGTGTCACGTGTCACGTGACACACTACCTCGCCAAGCACAACTACCTCTAGATATGCAAGGTGGCAGACTATCACAAGGTGGCTGCACCACCTCTTAGAAGAACAGGTGGCTGGGGTATTGCGCAATAGCACTAATAGACCTCCTTAGTATATATTCTTATAGGAACATAACTCTTACAGTTTATGTTTAACTTTAGTTAATTAAGTACTTCTTAGAATCTTAACCTTAATAATAACAAGCTATATTGCATGTTGCTTATACCTTTATTACCCTAAGCTGTTATATTAGACTTTGTCTAGACGCAGTTTACCTTACTGTTCTAGAACTAGTACTTATCCCTAAGACCTAACAGAACTAGTATTATATTAGACTCTGTCTAGGTATAACTTTAACACTTTAAACACCCCTAAGATAAGTACTACCTTAGGAACACGTGCTACCCCTAGTAGCTCTTGCTTAAATAATACAGACATAACTAACGCTAGCGCTATAACTAACAGTATTATAAATTTTAATAAGCCTAACCTCTATTATAGAGAGCGTGCTAAGTTAGATAACTAGCTTATGCAATAGGACCTCTTCTTTATGTTTTAAGGAGGAAAGGTACCTAAGGAAAAGTGAGTCACCCTTGTATTAAGCTACATGCGTGGACCTGCTTTTAAATAGATTAAACCCTTTATCTAATAGTGCAACTAGGGGGATACCCCTAATAAAGTAGATGAATAGGTTAGGGACTTTAATAATTTTAAAGAAAAGATTAAGCCTGTCTTTAGAGTTTCTAACAAACCTATAATTGCATAACGCGAGATTTAGCGCGTACGCTAGACTAGATTAGCTGCTAACTACGCTGCAGAATTCCAACAGCTAGCTGCTAATACTAACTGGGACAACACTACATTAATAACTATGTTCTAGTAAGGTCTTAAGCTATTAGTTAAAATAGAATTAATGCGCACTAGCGCTAGTACTAATAGCTTAACTAACCTTATTAACACTATAATTAATATTAATGTTAAGCTCTATAAACTATAGTAGGAGCTTTAAGACAATCTACGTGCGCGCGTACTCTTAACTAAGAAACGCTTACTGCTACGCAACCTATAGCATAATAATAACCCTAATTATAGACAATGTAGAGGCTATTACTAACCTAACTCTGGCTAACTATGCGTTTATAACAACATGCGGAGCGGATACTATAGACCTGCGCCTATAGACCTATCTAACCTTAACAAAGGACCTAATAGGTGGAATAAGAAGGAGCAGGGAAGGGGCAGCAAACTAGACAAGTCCTGGGTGACTTGTTACAGGTGTGGCAAGTAAGGCTACTTTGCTTGCAACTATTATATAAAGAATAAGGTAGTTTAACAGCTTAACATGCTAGCTACTAGTAATAATAAGACTAGTAAAGAATAGGAAGTTCTTACTAAAGATATAGGACGTCTTATAGAAGACAAGGATACTAAATATCCTAACAGCAAAGGCTCTAAGGACAGCGTAGCAGGATGCGCCGGCGCCTATAACAGAGCTCCCACGCCCTATAGAGAGGCAGGATTACTAACCCACTATTGTCAGACAATAAGGAGATATAAATATTAGGCAAATAAGTCTAATTATAAGTTTAAAGTATATATTACTTATAATAAGGCGCATTATAAAGAGCGCTACCCTAAAACTTAGGACATTACTATAATACCCACGTAGGACCCCCTAGAAACTAGGAAGTGGCTAGAGAAGGTCCTTAAGGGCTATAAGGACTAAGGGACATAAACTGACAACATTAGCCTTAAGCTAGGTTTTAAGACACACTGTAAAAATGCTCTTATTGCAATCTATAATATCCTTAAAATAGAAGACAAATAGGCACATAAATAGATCTAGGAGTAGGCAGAAGACAATTACGCTACTAGGGAAGAACTAAACTAAGAGAATAAGGATTAGAAAGGGCGCTATAAGCCTGACTTTAGTTGCAAACTAATCCAGATCTGGAACCCTAGACCTATGTATAATCTGGACTACAGAAACAAGAAGCACAGGGTGCTCTCTTAGACAGCATGCGCATCTGATTACTGCATAGTGCACTACAGCAACAAGCTGGCTGCAGGATAGTTCCCTACTAGCCCTAAGGCATGTTCCGGATACTAGTATAAGTGCAAGAATAATTTCTATAAGACGCATCTCTAGGATAAACAAAGTAAGCAACACTTCCTAGGGGAAGCTAACGCACAAGTCTTATTTACTAAGTATCTTGTTATTAATGGCAAATGCTACAGCATAAGCTGGCATTACTGCCTAAATAATAACTGCACTACACATGCACAGGAGAAGGAGCGTAATAGCTACAAGCTAGATAAGCCTTTTTTAGGGCAGCGCCTAAGAGCGCTAGGGATTAATCTATTAATAATGTTAGTACTAATCACCTTATTAAACTTATAGTCCCTATAAGGGATGTGGAGTTAAAGGCATTGTTAGACTTAGGAGCTTAGGGAAACTACATATCCCTTAGAGCAGTGGAACAAGCTAGGCTCACACTACAGTATAAGACAAATCTGTACCCTTTATAAGTAGCTAACAGAGAACTAATGCTAGGGGAAGAAATAGTCACACTTAAAGTTTAAGGTGCGCCCCTATAACTACAGAGCTATAAAGAGAAGCTAGACCTAGATATCCTTAGGACAGCCGCCTACAATGTTATATTAGGACTGCTATAGTTAAGGAAGCACAACCTACAGATAGATTAGGCAAAGAGAACGCTTTAATTTAACAGGTGTAGATGCGGCACTACTACATGCTATCCTACACAGCCTATACTAGAGCTAGTAGATAAGAAGGAGATTAATAATATCTCTTTAACACATAAGACGCGCTAAGTTAGAGCAGTTAATTATGCAGACTAAAAGAAGAGCCCCTCTGCGACAATTATAGAGACTAAGAGTGCACCTCTAGCTATACTAGATGTGTATAGACAGTACGCCTGGATGTTTAAAGAAGAGTTATCTGCAAAAGCGCTACCTAAGCATTAATCTTAGGATTATGAGATTAAACTTAAGGAATAGAAAGAACTACCCTTTAGGCTAATATACTAGTTATCTAAGAAGGAACTAGAGGTACTTTGCAAGTATATTAAGGAGAACCTTGCAAAAGGATTTATTAGAAAGTCTAAATCCCTAGCAGGATTCCCTATTCTGTTTGTTATAAAGAAAGACAGCTTAATAAGACTATGTGTTAACTATTATAAGCTTAATAAGATTATAGTTAAAAACTAATATCTGCTGCCTAATATTACTAAGTTACAGGACTAGTTATAAGGAGCAAAGTACTTTACCGCACTTAACTTACGCAGAGTGTACAACCTTATACGCATAAAAGAAGGCAAAGAATAGAAGACAGCGTTTAGAACCTGTTACAGACACTTTAAGTACACAGTTATGCTATTTAGGCTGACTAATGCACTAGCAGTATGCTAGGGCCTTATTAATAACGTGCTCTGAGCACACCTGGACATCACTATAGTAGCATACCTTAACAATATCCTAGTGTTTAGTAAGACACTAGAAGAACACAAGGTCTACGTATAATAAGTGTTAGACTGCTTAGCAAAAGCAGACCTCTAGCTAAAGCTAGAGAAGTGCAAATAGCACAAGGAAGAAGTTGAATTCCTTAGCTATGTTGTAGGAAGATATGGAATTAAGATAAGCAAAAAGAAAATCCAGGTTATAAAGGATTAGCTAACACCTACTACAGTTAAGGGAATCTAGGGGTTCCTTAGGTTTGTTAACTTTAACTAACGCTTTATTAAGAACTACTCTAAAAAAGCCTTACTGCTTACCAGACTAACGCGGAAGGATACACTGTTTAAATGGGATATAGGCTAGAATAAAGTGTTTAAGATACTTAAGCAAGCATATATTAAGCTACCTATGCTAATATTATTTAAGAGCAGTAAACTAATGCGCCTTAAAACAGACGCCTTAGATCTGGCGTTGGGGGCCTGTATCACACAGGAACGAGATAGGCAATGGCACCCAATCGCCTACTACTCAAGGAAGTTCACACCTATAGAAGAGCGCTACAATGTGCACAATAAAGAACTTATGGCTATTATTAACGCATTACAACATTAGAGAGTCTACGCAGAAAGCTGCTTAGAACTTACTATCTACACAGATTACAAGAACTTAGTACACTTTACTACTACTAAGGTTCTAAACTAATAATAAGTTTGCTAGTTAGAAATACTTAGTTAATATAAGTTTAAGATCCTGTACACCCTAGGGAAAGAAAACAGCTAAGCAGACGCTCTTAGCTGACGCCACAACCTTGCAGGCGAAAGGACAATTAATAGATTTGCTATCCTTAGAAAGAATAATAATAGGTTATTAGGACTATTGCAATAGCTTAACCTTATAATAGTAGTTTAAGGAGAACACTATGTACTATTACAGGTACTAGAAGAACTAGAAGAAGAAGTTATTAGGAGTTATTATAATAACCTACTGCATAGACACCCTAGTATTACGCAAATAATAGAACTTATTAAAAGACATTATAAGTTCCTAAATATGCAAGACAAAGTTAGCAAGTTTATTAAGGATTGCGTAAGCTGTTAGCAGAACAAACACAGCACGCATGCTAAGTATAGAGAGGCATAGGCAATAGAGCCACTAACAGCACTATAGACAAACATTACAATGGATTTTGTTACACAGCTGCCTATCTCTAAAGATCCTGTGACAGGATATAGCTATAACTCAATCTTTGTTGTAGTAGACAGATTTACTAAGTATGCTAAGATAATACTGTTTAGACACAGCTATACTGCAGAGCAGCTAGCACATGTCTTTAAGGACCGCATTATCTGTTACCACAGTATTCCAGAATTAATCATCAGTAATAGAGACAAGCTCTTCACGTTAAACTATTAGACCACGCTACTAGCAGCAATAGGTACTAAGAAGAAGCTATCTATGGCCTATTACCTGCAGACAGACGGATAAACTGAATAAGTAAACCAAACAATAGAGACGTATCTCCGCATCTACTGCAACTAACAGCAGGATAACTAGGTTTCACTACTGCCTATAGCACAAATTACATATAACAACAAACTCTTAGAAGTAACAGGCTACACGCTGTTCTTCGCAAACTATAGCAGACAGCTAAATCTCTTTACTAGGTTATTAGACAGTAATATTTAGACAGAATTAGCAATAACCTTAGTTAAAGTACTTAAGGAAGTACACTAGAAATTGCTAGATAACATTGCTAAAGCTTAATTAAGGAGCATCTCTTATATTAATAAGAAACAAAAAATAGCGCCTCTGCTAAAGGAGGGGGATAAAGTGTATCTCCTTACAAAAAACCTACGCACACAGTAACTAATAAAAAAACTAGACAAGGTTAAGGTTAGACTATTTTTCATCTCTAGGCAAATTAGCCTAGTTAACTATCAACTTGCGCTGCCTAAGGATGCAAAGATCCATCCTGTGTTCCACATCTCTCTGTTAGAACCAGCTGACCCCAGGACGCTAATCTAGAAAGACTTCCACTACTAGGCAGACAGCTAGGATAAATAGGAAGTTAAAAAAATACTAAAACACTAAAAGAAAGGACGCAATATTAAGTACCTAGTTAAATAGTTAGGATACCCAGACTTAGAAAATACGTGGGAACTAGAAGTAAACCTTACAAACTACTGCTAGTTGCTAGCGCAGTATTAAAGTTCTGTGGCTAGCATAGTACAGAATCTACAGGGTTCCTAGCAAGGAAATTAATAAAGAGTTAGTTAGAGGAAGGACTAAGAAAAGGATTATTAGCCTGTAACCAGCTAGGATTAGCCTAAGGATTAGGGACAAGGGGGCTGGTAGCAGTACTCAAACTTTCCGCCTCTTGCGCTTAGTCCTGCGCCTTCAGCAACGCTAAGTCACAACGCGCGAATTAACGCTTATAACTCTTAACCTCTGCAAGCTCTAAGCAAAGACGGGAAGTTTTAGCAGCAGCCTGCAAAGTTACAGCTTTAGAACAAAGAAGCGCAAGATGCTTCTCTTCTCTCTCCTTCGCAATCTTTTCCTATTCCTCTTCAGGAACAAACAAACTACACTCCGCCTTTATAGAGATATAGCTAGCACATTAACTAGTAGTAGTATTAACAAAACACTATAAGTCCTTCTCTTTACACCTTTTATAACAGAACGCTATTTCTAGCAAACGTTCCTAGACGCAATAAGCACAAGCACAACGCTCTTTAGTGGACAACTGCAAGCGCAGGCCTCGCGGCTTTTGTGTTCTAGAATCCTTTAGCATAGTTAGGGGGGCTATAGAACTTCATGAGGGGATGACCTATAGACAGTACTTATAGGACAAGACCTACCCTGCAACCCACAGCACAGATAAACAATATATTAAGGATAATATGCTAAGAGGGGAGAGGTAGTGTTACAATCTCAGAGTTGCGAGGTACTGATAGGAAGCGGGGCATCGCTAAGGATGACAACGTGTTACGTGTCACGTGACACACCACCTTGCCAAGCACAACCACCTCTAGATATGCAAGGTGGCAGACTATCACAAGGTGGCTGCACTACCTCTTAGAAGAATAGGTGGCTAGGGTATTGCGTAATAGCACTAATAGACCTCCTTAGTATATATTCTTATAGGAACACAACTCTTACAGTTCGTGTTTAACTTTAGTTAATTAAGTACTTCTTAGAATCTTAACCTTAACAATAACAAGCTGTATTACACGTTGCTTATACCTTTGTTACCCTAAGCTGTTATATTAGACTTTGTCTAGATGCAGTTCACCTTACTGTTCCAGAACTAGTACTCATCCCTAAGACCTAACAGAACTAGTATTATATTAGACTCCGTCCAGGTACGACTTCAACAGTAGGCACAACGCACAAATGTGCAATAATAGAGCAGAATAGGTCCCTAAGTAATATTACAGCTTGTTTTGCCTTATGCAGGGCTAATTTGTGGTATTCTGGGCCATAATGTAGGTGTTTTTAGTGGGGTCTTGGCAAAAGTGCGCCGCTCGCTTATGTGCGCTGCTCGCCCGTGATGTACGTTAGTAGATCCTAGAGCTTAATTAATAAGGCTTTCTACCCTAGATTATTAATGTACAATAAATAGCAGACACTCTTCTTACTGCGTGCAGCTAAAATCCTCCTCCCTAGCCTATTAGTAAGAAGTAGGTGTCGCACTTTATTAACAGCCAGTCTGAGCTTTAGACAAAGTGGAATAGGAAGTTCCACAGCCAGCACGCTTGCTGTAAGGATCCTGTCACTATTGCAGCGTGGTTCAAGCTCATAGGAGACGCGCCAGGCGTACAGCGTACTAGATGACAACGTCTACAACTTTAATAAGACTGGCTTCATGATAGGCGTTGCTGCCACCTCTAAGGTTGTCATAAGCTCAGACACAGTAGGTTGAGCTACTGTTGTGCAGCTAGGTAATAGAGACTGGGTCACAATAATTAAGTGTATTAACGCGTCTGGCTGGTGTCTCCTGCTGTTTGTGATCCTGTCTAGGAAGCTCCACCAGGCTTGCTGGTATAATCACCTCCTGCCTGACTAGGTAGTCGCTATATCAGACAACAGCTAGACAACAGATAAGCTTAGTGTAGAGTGGGTAAAGCACTTTAACAGACATACAGCGTCTTGTACGCGTGGAGTCCACTGTCTCCTTATCCTAGACGGCCATAGCAGCCATGCTACACCTAAGTTTAACTAGTTCTACACAGAGAATAAGATTATTACTCTCTATATGCCAGCAAACACGTCACATCTACTCCAGCTGCTTAACATAAGCTGCTTCTCTCCTCTTAAGCAAGCGTATAGTCACGAGATCCAGGAGCTTGCCCACTAAGGCGTCTACCACGTTGACAAGATAGACTTCCTTACAATCTATACACAGATCTGGCTAACAGTATTCACGCAGGAGAGTATTTAAGCTGGCTTCCAGGCGACAGGGCTTATCCCTCCCTGTCCAGATCGCGTTCTATCATCGCTTACAGTTATCCAGACCCCATCTCCACAAGCAACAACAGCAGACAACAACGTTGCATGGACAGCAGAGACGCCGCGTACAGTACCTTAGCTTCAGCAGCAGGCTTATCACGTACAGGACCTACTTTGTTGCCAGTTATAAAGCCTAACAAGCCAAGCTATCTGCCAGCTCATTAAAGGATGTTAGCTTGCGATAAACTCAGCGACTATACTTGCAGAGGAGAATTGGAAGCTGCGTACAGCTAGTCAGCGCCAGCGACGTAAGAGAGACCAGCGGCGTCAATATATAGCTCGTGGGGGCGCTCTCCAGGCGCAGCTAGCGCAGCAGCTTGCTGTAGAGGCACGAAGGGTAGTTGTAGAGGGTGATGAGAGTCAGACAACTCAAGGACGTCAGCGCGCTCCGCCAACGTGTACAAAATGTCATATCTAAGGACACACGCGGACTCAATGTAGACAGTATTAGACTAGCTATCTACAAAATTACACGCTATTATCTTATATTGTTGTAGAGCTATCGCGTTAAGAGTCGCGTTAAGAGTCGCGTTAAGTTCGGTGGGGTGGCCAGCTTACTGGTGTGGCCAGCTTACTGGTGGAACACGTTCTCTTGTACGATTTAGTCACGCATGCTTGGCGCGAACTGATCGTCGGAGCCTCCATCCTGAGATATGGCAACCTGATCATTGGTACAGTTGACGAGAAATGCGAATTGGCAAGATCAAATGACGCAAGTCGGTGTTGAGGAAATGACGAAAAGAAGTGGTGGAATTGGAGGCGTTCTTGCCAAGCGAAGAAATGAGCCAATCAAGGGACCCACGTGGAACACACACCACCCTCCAGCAAACCACAGCAACTACTGTCCGCTTCACACTGCACACTCGCGACTCTGACCGCGATGAAAACTGGGGCTAGATCGAACACATTCGTACCCTTCTCGTTCATGCCGTCGGTCAGCCCACGTTGGAAGCTCATCCATGCGCTGTGCTGTATGAGCTATTTTGTTGACTGACTGCAGCACTGCAGCTCTGAGCACTTGGTTCAATACGGTTCCTCAGCCGCTTTGTGGCTTGTCAGACATCAGTCAATACCACGCGGCTGTTCCTCTCCCATGCCATCTCTTTCCAGCTCGTCATACTATCCTTGATACCCAGGCCCCGGGACAGTGTCTCTGCGCGAGATATGAACATGCAGCATGCGACTGCGGTGCAGAATCCACGAGGTCGATTTGCAGATGGACTGGGAGAGTACGAGACCATGTACGGTGGGGTTCTGCAATGGAACTACACCCGACCCTCGAAACTGGCTTCTGCGACAGTTCAAGAGCTCAATGCTTCTCACCCACCACCCCCATCAAGAAACCCACAGCGCTTGACATCAAAATTTGCTGCAGCATCTTATGACCTAGCAGCGCATGTTCCACAATACAGAGAGTATGCCGAAGGCCTTCAGGTTGCGGAGGAGGTCCCGCCCCGGACTTCATCGTTAGGTTACTCGCCAGATCTCCTCGTTGATGAGAGTTCTACGAGATCAACTAAAAGCCAGCTTGTATCCTCACCAAGCGTAATATCGGCTACCGTATCGCCTGAACATCACGTACCACCGAGCCCGTCTTGCTCGTCACAAGCCCCAACACTCGTATCCCTATCGCCCTCAATTCCAGATATGCCACGGGCGTTGGCGTTCAAGAGAGTAGCAAAAGTGCCTATGACTCCACCCATGTCCTGCTCAAGTAGCAGCGAAGGCGGTGTCCGCGATTTGGTGGCTTCGTTTGCCCTCAGTGACCAACATCCTTTGCCACTTCGACTGCCGAAGGGTCCAGCCCCACTTCCGGCAGCAGCTCTTTCTCGAATGGGAACCATTAGCAGTACGACAAGTAGCAGTGTTGGTTCAGCCCAGTTGCGCTCGTCGCCTATCGGTTCTCCGCGTAGCCATTTCTCGAAACCTCGTTTCTCAGTCGCTGCTTTCACATCAAGCGCATACGAAAACGAGGCACTAGATATGACACTGGACCAAGCGAAGGCAGAAATTACGCGTCGACTTGAGGAACTAAACATCACATTGAGCAAGACGGGCTCATCAAGTTCATCCATGATGAAGTTCTCGCTAAGAAAATCAAAAACAGCAGAGAGTGGCAACGGAGCGTTCGCCCCAGAAAGTCTCAGCCAAGTTCTTGAGGAAGTCTCGCAGGAGGGCAGCTTGTCTCTCGTGAAAGCTGTAGTGGCCATGGGTGCGGATCCCACAGGAAGGACAAGGAAGAACAAGAACGAGGCTCTAGCTAAGGCAACAAGGGCCGGTCATGCCAGAGTGGTCGATTACCTACTCCGTAATGGCGCAAAGTACAGGGACGTTCGCTCGAAAGATAAGTACACTCCTACTGATTACGCACTTCTATCAGCGGCATACAAAGAACATTTAGAGCTCGTAAGCTGTCTCGTAGCATCTCACGGGGCCAATCCTATGACCGAGCAGTGGCCACGCGAGATCGAAGACACTCAACATTACTGGGCAGATTCTCAAGTACGACTAGCCAAGTCGAGCGTTCTGGATGGGATCTCTCGCTGGCAGAATGTGGAAGTCGGTATGAGTGTTATGAGATTCATCATGGGCAGCTCTAGGTTCGATCCTTCGGCGCTCGTCTCCGGGTTGTTCGACAATAAGAGCGAACTCCAGGCTGTCAGCTATCAGTACCGCCCTTGGAAAACGACATATGAGATCTCGGCGCTTGCTTGCTTTTCGAGTGCAGGCTGGGCGGATATCGTCGAAGAGATGCTCACTCTTAAAGGAGCACCGAAAGACTATGAAAAAGCAGACGACCTGCAACAACATCAAGAAAAGAAGACGCGTTTTGTGTCTCCCGTCAACGCGCTTAGTAAGGATACATGGCAAACCAGGCCTGACGATGCGCTGCGCATATTGCATTTGTTCGCGGACAGGGGTTTTGACTTGGGATTAGTCCAGCGCACCCAGACTGATGTCGGTTTGAGAACACCTCTAGGAAGGGCAATCGCGGCAGACGCCGCCCAAGGTGTTGAGCTTATTCTTCAGCACAAGCCCGCCTTGATTCGAGAAGATGTTTTTTTCAGACGGGGCAATAGAGAGACCAAGGCCCTGCCCCTTGTCGCTGCGTTATCATTGGACAAACTAGAGGTTTCGAGAGTGCTTCTTCGATCTGGTGCGCATCCCAGAGATCCCGCAGTCGAGGACATGAGTATTCTCCAATTCGCAGCGAGCGAGAGCGGTGAAGCAGCAACGGCAATGCTGCAAGAGATGCTTCCAATGGCCCCAGAATTGACATATGAGGCTCTTGACTTCGCCATCAGACGCAACAACAAGAACAACGTTCGCATTTTGCTGGACTTCATCTCTGCAGCCGCCAGTCGGGGGGAGATTGCCGCCTTGCCCCCGGCATACGATTCCATTCTGTTCTGTACAGACACCGACAAGGATGCAGAAACAAAATTCAGCTACGCGGCGCTCATTGATATGGTACACCAGTGGGATGAAGGTCGCGCTTTGCATTTGCCACAACTCCCGTCAATCCTCAACGCGATCCGGAAAGACAATTACGCCGGAGTTGAGAAGTTGATACAGCTTGGTATCGTCGACGGAAGGTCGTTGGGGTTGAATAGTAAAGCCCGTCCGACTGGCGAAACAGGCGAGTGGACGGTGTTGGAATGTTGCGAAACTACGAAGAGGAGCTCAGACTGGCTTGCCCTGTTGAGATATCATGGCGCACCTCTATACTGAGCTCAACGCCTTCACAATGCGATTGTAACTGCGGGGATTCACCTTTTTTAAGCATCTTACTCAATGTAGACCTCATCGGAGATTCTGAAGAGATGTTGTGCGCGACTTATTTTCAGCGTTGACCAGGGTAGCAAATTGTCACCTGCTGGTGTTAACATCGCAACCTAAACTACCAGGAGACTAGGATATCCCTAGTGCTATATAGCATGACAAATTGTCGCATTATGTTTGCAGCTACAGATGGGTAAAGTGACATGCTTTACGCGGGAGCCCTTCATGTGCGGAATCTGCGCGCTGGCGGCACCTTATCCATTCCGTGGGAACGAGAAGACCAAAGCCCTGACTTCGATATTTGTTCGTTTCGGCGCTCCTGCAGGTACATTGTTGGTTTAGAAAGACGTGTGAGGAGCAACTATACTGTCAACATGTAAGGACTGTGCCGGCGAGAGCGAGCGTACATTTGGTCTGGTCTGCAGGCTCTGAATCGAAATTTTCGAGAAGCAACGCTTCATCCAGCTGCATATTTGAAAGATAGTACCACTTATACCCGGGCTTGTATTTTAGCACGAGACCCTCGCTACGCGAGTGGCGGCGCACCTGGTCGACCGCTTCGGGCTGGGCAAGGTCGACCGTACACCCATCACAGACAGCTAACGGCCAATTCTGAACCGGATCATACAGTGGTCGCCGGACAATGCATGATTGTTACTCAATTTCTTTCTTCAGATTGTTTAATTGACTTTATGACCTGTACACGGCTTTGCAGCAGCCGGGTCTTCAGCGTTTCGTCATTCTTAGCGAACTGCTTGATCTTCTCGAGGGTTTCTCACGCAGTAAGATCTTCTCAAGCCAGGGAGGCACTCGAAGATTGACATATTGTTAATCTAATCACTAATGTGGATACTGCCGACAGGACTCAAAAACCTAGTAGAGTCGCTCAGGTTCATGGCACTAGGGTACCATGGGATGTAAAAAACACCGCACACATGCAGTGTAAGGTCACTGTAGGCAGGCAATCGGACTCAAGGTAGATGGGATGGCTTTAAGGCCAAATTGGGGTTGTATTTGGATATCAGACGAATCCTTAGGGTGTGAGCCTCTGGATTCGATAGGAGTATATATACGGAGAGCCCGTGCGTGGCCCGGCCCTTGCCCTGGGTGTTCCCGAGGTAGGGCCGAGGGGTGTCAGAGAGGAATCCCGTGACATGCAGTGTGAAGTACATAGAAGAAAGCCTGCGGATTACACAGTATCTAGGGTGTATTTTACACCAAAAGTGTAGTTAGTATATTTTACACTAAATAAAGAATATAATAAATTAAGACTATATTATAAGATATATGCTATCTATACTACCTATACTATCTATACTATCTATACTATCTATATTGTCTATACTAGTCTTGTGGAACGCCTACTCTAGTAGAACGCTTTTGCTAAGACCACACTAAAATACTATTACTATCTTAATGCCCCCCTAATAATACTAAATAAACGCGTTAAATAAGTGTCAGATACAGCTTGCGCTCTTAGCTCTTAAACAAGACGCAAATCTCTCCCTATAACGCGCTGCAGCTATCTATAACATACAATAAAGCACCCTAAGCTAATAACGCGCTGGACAGCCCTTAAGAGCTAATTCTATGCCTAGCTGACAGTATCTGGATAAGCGTGAGGAGGAAGCAGTTGTTAATCACGTTCTTTACCTTATACAGCAAGGAGCACCCCCTTGCTTGTCAGATGTGGCTAATATGGCTAATATACTGCGAGAAGAGCGCAGAATAGCCCCTGTTAGGTAGGACTAGCCTAATACCTTTGTTAAGCGTTAACTAAGGCTTAAAGTAAAGTTTAACTGCAAGTATAACTATAAGAGAGCTCTCTGTAAGGATCCTAAGATAATATAAGGCTAGTTTAACCTTACAGCTAATGTTAAAGCTAAGTACAGCATTATAGACAAAGACATATATAACTTTAACAAGACTGGCTTTATAATAGGTTAGATTACCCCTAGAGCAGTAGTTGCAGACGCAGAGAAGCTAGGACAAGCAAAGTAGGTCCAGCTAGGCAGTAAAGAGTAGGCTACGTTAATTTTAGGCGTAAATGCTACAGGCTAGGCTGTCCTACCCTTTATTATCCTTAAAGGCAAAGATTACCAGACTAGATAGACTAAGAACAAAGATCTGCCCTAAGACTGGGTAATTAGGGTCTCTAAGAATAGCTAGACTAATAACAGGCTTAGTCTTAACTAGTTAAAGCACTTTAACAGGCATACTAAGGAGCGTACCTATAGGACCTACTATTTGCTACTTGTAGACGGCTATAAGAGCTACTAGGCAGCAGCATTTACCTAATACTGCAAAGAGAATAAGATTATTACTCTTACAATGCCTGCGCACTTATTACACCTCTTGCAGCTACTTAACGTGGGTTATTTTGCCCCTTTAAAGCAGGAGTATAGGCATTAGGTTAACAGGCTCTTACGCAACTAGATTAACTACATAGATAAGCAGGTGTTCCTAGTATGCCTTAAAGCTGCATATAATGCAACTATTACCCCTAGCAATATCTAGGGAGGGTTCTAAGGCGCTAGACTAGTCCCTTTTAACCTAGAACAGGTTATATTAACCCTTAATATGAAGCTGCGCACTCTATTACTACTACTCCCTACTAACAACAAGCTCTAGCAGTCCTAAACCCCTAAAAACCTACTTAAATTTTACTTGCAATTAACTCTAATTTAAGACAAGTATAAGAGGTAGCAGGGCAGCTTACTAAATTTAGTGTATAGCGCGCTAGAGCACTATGCAAAGGGGGGAGCAAAGGTAGCGCACTAGCTTGCGTTAATAAGGAAGGAACGTAATAAGCTTTAAGAGGCTCTAGCAGCTGCAATAGAGCATAAATTGCATAAAAGAAAGAAGATCTAGTTAGGAGGGAGTATAATAATTAGAGAGGCGTAGTAATTAACTACTTTAAAGGAGTTTAGCGCGCGTAGTAATAGTAAGAAGCTAAAGAAGCAGGTGCGCGCTAAAGGAGGTAAACTATCCTAACAACGTTATAGAAGGTGCGGAGAGACAGGGCACAACGCGCAAACGTGTAAGAATGATGTAGAAATAGTCTCTAAGTAATATTACAGGTTACTTTGCCCTATACAGGCCTAGAGTAGGCTAATGCGGGCCAAAGTAGGGTATAATGGGGGAGAGTCTTGGCAAAAGCGTTCTACAAGAGCAGGCGTTCCACAAGACTAGTATAGACGTTACTATATAAATTATAGGTAGAGTAAGATAAATAATAAGATAGAAGATATATAAGAGATAATAGATATTAAGATAGATAATTGCGTAGCAAACAAAGTAAGTAAAGCAATATACTAGAGAACTGTTTACGCACAGAAAAACTTTAGTTCCTATTGCAGTAGTCGCTATACTGCGTTGAGCAAAAAGGCGTCAACCTGCTTACCTAGCAGCCTGTGCGCAGGGAGGCTAGGAACGTTAAAATAAAAGTTAGGAAATCCTAAGATATTTCTTTATATATGTATAGCCCTATATTAGGCAACAAGATTAAGCGGCTTACTAAGTATATACCTATCCTATAGCGTTAGTTATTAAGCTTTTAAGTTAGAAAATAATGGCATTAAGAATACTTATAGTAGAGGCTATAGTAGGCATATAAATAAGGTTAGTAAGCTAAAATATCTAGAATATACTATACTATAATTTCCCATTAAGGTATAACTTTATTAGGCTTACTAAGCTAGTATAAAAGAGGATAAACTCTAGAAAGGCCTAAAATAGCCTTCTTTTAGTATTAGAGCCTAGCCTATTAGAGAAATAGGATATCTTATAGTAATGTAAATATGGAACAGTACTCTAGCTTTAAAATACACTTTTAGCTTAAGTAATACCAACTGTATAGCGTAAGTTTTAAGGGTTTGAAGTATAGATTTTTAAATATTCTAGTAGAAACGTATAGTAATAGATATGTAATAGACGATATATATACATGTATTATGAAAAGTATATATACGAGCTTAATTAGGTAATATACTGGGTCTACTTTTATATCTATTACTAGCTATATAGCTACTAAAACTGTATAGATAAGAGGCTTTGCCTATATATCCTAGGATCTAAACTTACTAACGCTATTCCCTGCAGCCTTGGTAGACTTTTTAGAAAGCCTCTACTAAGGTATATATAATAAGTTATAAAACATAGTAAAACTAATTTAAAGAAACTTAATACTCTTTATAGAGATATAATATAGGTACTTACTAAGTATATAGCTACTCTAAAGCTAGTTCTATAAGGCTTTAAAGCTAGATTTCTATATTACCCTTAAGGCTTATAACACTTGCTATACTAGGCCTAGTTAGAAGATTAGTAGCTTAAATTATAGAGTATTGCTATAACTATAATCTATATTATATAATATACTTACTAAGCACCTAGTAAACTCTATACACTTTAGAGTAGTACTAATCCTACTTCTTTATATAAATATGTTACTTACTAAGCTACTAGCCTATATTATACTAAGCTCTATATAACTTCTCTTGCCTTTTAAATAAATAATAAGGTACTAAGTAAGACTTTAGCTCTTCTATATCTAGAGTTATTACTACTTTTATAAACCATACTTTTATTTCTAAACTTACTAATACTACTTTCTATAGGCTTATTTAATATACTAGATTATATATTAATACTATATAATATACTATTTAGACTCTATACTAGTATAAGAAAAAGGACTTACCAAGCTTATAGCTACTCTATACCTATATATAATTAGCTTTTAAGTATATTTAATATAGTGTTTAAACTACCTATAGCTATAGCTATAGTAGAGCTAAAGTTATTTTTAGAAGCTTAAATTATATCCAGACGTTAGTACTATATATCTATATTTATGGATAAGTTTTTATCACTTAAGAAATATTTATAGAGTGTACTAATTAAAATAAACCTTTAAATAAAGATACTCTTTTCTCTATAGGTGCTTACTAAGCTACTCTACTAGTATATATTATATTACTAGATTATAGAGCCGAGCTATAGCTTTAAAATGCTATATTAAGTTTATTTTTAGGTCTACTATAGCAGAAGTTATAGAGATATTTCTAAGTATATAGGTAGATGCTTCACTTGCTTCTATTCGCTACGCATGTAACGTACATCACGGGCGAGTGCATCACCGAGCGAGTGCATCACTGCATTTTACTAAGGAACACTAACAATCTAGATCTTAATATCTTAAGATCTAGTATATAAAATCATTTATAATTTATACATATTAGTTTTGTATCTAAAAACTTTACATTTTAAAAATTTTAGGGTCCTAGCTATAGAGATACTAGAGATATAGAAAAGTGGGGTAAAATAATCCCTATAATTTAGTTTTTCTTTAATAACTATTACTAGAGAGCTATTAGTACTTATTCCTCTTAAATACCTAAAGAGCTATAAGATGCAGCCTAGCTATAAATTTTTTAGAGTTTATTATTAGGAAGTAAGGAAGTTATTAAGATGCAAAGATTGTATTTTTGGGTGTAAAATGCAGTAATGCACTTGCTTAGTGATGCACTCGCCCGTGATATACGTTAACAATTCTATTTATATACAATTGTAGTATGTTATAAAGTGTAGAACAAAGGAGATTTCTTTTACTAACGCGAAATCTGCTTACATACAAAGTATGACTAAAATCTCTTAGACGCTCTGCTAAACTTTGCGCTGCGTCGCAACAACTATCTCTGATTAGCTGCCAGGCCACTAGCGTGGCGCAGCACTCGGCAGAGCGTCTGAGAATGAGATAATATTAAACCCAGCAAAGGTTTCAATACGCTGACCGTAGTCATCAGCCACACCGGGACCCACCTACACTACTTACGCCTGACACCACGGTAATTACCATATGTGACTCGACGCACGCTGCTGCGGGGATAATATGTGCCGCATGGGGGGCGGTTCCCCAGCCACAGTGATCCCCGCATCGAGATTCGACGGCATTGCACCACGGCTCTTCACCCCTCGGATGAATAGAATAAGACCGAGAGATTGTACACGTGAGTCGCGCTGATCCTCTTTCTGCAGTGTGTACATAGTGTACGGGTTCGACGTAGTGCAAATTTGTGTGCGCATCCCGGACGACCTGCGTCATCAGCAACTACGTCTTCATCTCTTGTCATGCAGCTTTTCAAGGTCTTTACGACAGTGATAACCCTGCTCTGCGCGGATGTGCTTTGCACAAATGTCACTGCGCCAACTGCGCCGGGTCTTGAGTACCTGTACACGGTCTTCGTCGACTGCGAGCCAGGAATTTTTACTTCACAGACTGCTAAAGGTTTGCGGACCGCCATTCCCATTGTCGGTGGAAACTTTACTGGTCCGCGTTTGAGCGGCAAGGTTCTGGACCTGGGTGCCGATTGGGGTCTCACGGATCCTCAAACGGGTGTTTTCAGCGCGGATACACGATACAATCTGCAAACAGACGACGGTGCCGACATCTACATCCAGACATCTGGGTCAAGACAGCCGGATGGCAAATTGCACCTGCGACTCGTCTTCGAGACGGGAGACAAGAAATACTACTGGTTGAACTTTGTGACCGCTATCGGCATCTTGCAGCGCGTCGCGGTGTATGACAACGGTACATTCACCTTGCGGATCGATGCTTGGAATGTAAGTCACGCTAAGAAATTTTCACGCCATGGAAACTGAATCAATTATAGCTTGCAGACGAATGGAGTAACACGACCTTCATCAATGGCACAACGTACTAGCTTTGGTAAACAGGTAGCACTTGTGAATACAGCAAGCACTGTCGGTTACCACCTAGTGTCTCGATCGAGATCCAACACAATAGATCTTACTTTCCAATGCGAATTTTGACATTTCTACCGATTCGAGCTTGTATGGTAAACCGTAACGAAGCTTAGGACAAGATGGATCGTGAATTCCCTTCAAGTCTTTCGATCATCCTCCTTCTCTCTGCATCAGCGCGAGTTTCTAGTGAGCCTGTGTCCTAGGGTCTGATCAGTGGAGGTGTTATAATCAAATCAGACATCATCTTCACCTCCTTGTTGACCCTCGGCTGTTAACCAAAGATCTGGAATCGGAGGCTCAAGCGTCGCAAGAGCGTTCAGTATCAACCACAGCACGCCCGACTATCTTGCGACCTACAGCCAGTGAGGTTCCTTGGCTAATCGGGAACATGTTATAGGCTAGGATCTGTTGAGAGTTTTCCGACCGACCAGTCGATTGTTCAAAGCCTCCTTTGGTCGAATTCTGTGTTGAATTCAACTGACCTTCGTGAAGATGAAGTCACCGTCAGGGAGAGGGCAAGTACTGTTGATCGTTCAGGTTTCATGCGAACCTATTTCAGTCTACTTCTTCAACAAGCAGGCCTGGAATTGAAGAGCAAGAGCAGAAACATCCGGATTCAGAAAATTCAGTCAAACGCCGTGCTCAGTCCGATGCTCGAAGAACGTGGTTGCGGGCAATGCCTATGCAGTCCTTACAGACCTAGCACAACCTTAGGTTAAATAGGTTGGAGAGGTCAAGGCACTACATTCGTTTACAGACAGACACTGTTCGGATCTTACGGGAAGACTTTGTTTATCTCTAGCTTGGACTTGTTGGGTTTCCGATACAAAGCCGTGACAAACTCAGGGGCTTCGACCAATCATGCCGTGTGCTTTGCATGTTAGTTCCATGTCTCGACCAGGTCGACCATGGCCTCTCATTACAAGCATATACACAGTTCCGAGCCTCTTGGCAGAGAAAGAACCGTACCTTGGAGAAGGCTATCAGTACGGCTGGCTCCAGAATCACCCACTGACAAAAATGCTGTGAAAGATATTGAACAGATTCGGTGATCTTAGTACTCGATAATGCTAACAAGCAGGATGAGACAGGATTGTTCCTCGCGAGATCTTTTGCGACGAGCCTTCTAAATCACCCTTGACAAGCGGTCAACGTAGAATGTCCGCTCTGCTTTCTTGGGCTTTCTTTGAGTACTTCATGGATCGTACGAAGATGCAGAAAAAGCTTCGAGTCAGATCTGATCCTTGTCTGACGACAAGAACTCGTGCGTTTTCAGCTCAGTGTCCAGACTTGACACCGTGATCGCAAAGGCCCTACATTGGTCCACGATAGGTCCAGTTTGCTTCCGCCAAGCTCATGCCCATGCACTAGTTTGGGTTACCTGTTGCCCGCAAAGACATCGCTGATTCTACACAGTAGTTACAGTCGGGCAGTCGCAAAGACCATTGCTATGTCTATGGTATCGAATGGAATCTGCTCAAAGACATCCCAGAAGATCCAGTCACTTATCTACAAAAGGCAGATTTAGTCGGCAATATGTTCGAAGGTATTCGTTAGCTTACAGACGCGAAATTTAGAACCAAACTCATCCTATGCTTATGGTATCCAGATCCCGATAGGTAATGGAGGTGTGCATCTTCCTAGCTGTGCCGATGACGCATCTCGAACCATGAAGATTCGCTGAGCAGCTGCGAACCCATCATTCGGTCGATCGTCTGAATTGAAAACCTCGGAACTATTACGTCAAGTCAAAGCGCATTTTGCGACAGAGGAAAATATATGGAGCCGCAATGGGAAAGCCGGCGACAGTGAAGATTGATGTCTTGTAACAAATCCCGCGGAGCGTTATAGTGACTCTGAGTGTGAAGAAAGGACTAAACAGTTCTCGCAACCTTGACTGGTGGTGTATTCGTTGTGCTCGACCTGTTGCCTCAGATGTGCGATTGTGCGCTGGCACCAGCTTTCGTGTGTTGAGATCGACCACACCGCTTAAGAGCAAGTGAGTCTCGCCAAAACCTCATCATCGGAACGTTTCGAGCTACCTGAGTGGAAGCGCTGCTCTTTCCTGGCAATTCCGTGTTCTACTGTACACAGTACTATGACATGATTTCGTGGTGCAGGCTCGCACGTTAGGTCGCTTTGAGTCGGCCCGCCCCTTGCGGACAGACAGACCGCCACTTCAGCGAGCCAGGGTCCGCAGGTCTTCGCGCGAACTGCTGCTGCTATCTGCACCAGGGTCAAATCATGTTCCTGAGCAGCGTGGGGCTAATACCGCATGACGGACGTCGCTCGTGTGGCCTGAAAAGCACAGCGCATCGCTTCTAGCGATGTGTCATTGTCGTCACAACCCCACATCGACGGAAAGGGCTACGGCTGTCGTATGCTAGCCTGCCTATCCAACCTTTTCAGCAGCTTTGTGCCCAACCAGGGCAGAACTGATACGATCTAGTCTTGCAGGGATCATGTCACCTGCACAAACGGTGAGAAGCGATGCAGATCCAGTATCGACCCACGGAGGGCGGGTGCCACGGGTGGTAGACATTTCACGTGTGTCCTAAGATTGCCCCGTTTGTCCCTTTCCACGGCACCACTTTGGCAGCCTACCGCATCCATTGACCTACGCACCATGTCAGGCATCCTTTGTGTCTGGGCTGCGGAGCTACCAGAGTCCTCGGAGCAGTGGTACGAGGATGAATATATCCCAGAGATGCTTTCACGCCATTCAGACAGGGTTTTACTTGCCGAGACCATCGCAACACCTCTTGACAAACAATTTGAAGGTATCGGAACAAGAGAAGCGGCATTCAAGAGCCTGGCGATTTACGAAGCTCCCGACGTGCAAAAGATCATCGACGTCACATACGACGAGAGGAATCATCCTGTGATGGATGGGCCGCTCCGCGACACAAGATTCGATGTTAGATCGTATGAATTAGTCAAAAGCTGGCAGTCCGACGAGAAATGGAATGGCGGTAGGTTAGACATTCGCGATGTAAACTGGATACTGACGAGCGGACAGATGCCGCGGATGTTGCGTCAATCCTGTTCTGGGAATGGCAACCTCATAAGGGCTTCGAGGATGAGATCGTGGCTTACTACGAACGCGAGATGGGTCCGCTGTTTTGCCAGGCTCCAGAGATACTGCGACTGCGATGGTTCAAGATCAAGAATGCCACGGTGCTCAAAAGCGATTCACACAATACCCTGGACATCGAGAACGTACATACCTATATGTGCTTCGTGGAGATGGACTGCGAGGACTGGCCGTGGGGTGAAATCTTCGAGATCAGTAATATGCCTGGATGGGAAAAATACTTCGAAGATCAGAGACATGTGGTAAGTCCGCTTGCTATCGAGCTAGGCGGGTGCTGACAAATCACAGAGGTGGCAGGCGAGTCAGTATGTAGTAATGCGGAGCTATCCTGATGTGGAGGGTGAGAATAATGACGCTTGAACCCAGGATACTGTGGTATATCAGACTTTCTTTCATGGGATGTTGACAGGTCGCGCAGCATTGTGATGGTGTGCCGGAAGCTTCGATGGACGATCAAGCAGAAGAGGCAATTACATCACAGAAATGTACCGCTGGCTTCCGAGGCTGCCGGTTCCGCCTAACCTCCTCCTGCACTGCTGGTCCCAGGGGTCGCAAAACCCCACAGCGTCGCATTGTCTATCCGTGAATCCCGCCGATGTATGGCACACAAAAGTTGTACAGCTTAGGGCCTGTTTACTTTCGAATCGGCGGTCGATTTCTGTGTTGTAAAATCAGCGGATTTGACAGAAATTAGAGGATTTAGCAATTAGAAATTAGTACAACGTACATCATGGGCGAGTGCATCACCAAGCAAGTGCATCACTTTTGCCAAGACCCCACCAAAATACTAACTCAACACTAATGCCTCTATAATAATAATAGATAGACGCGTTAGAAGAAGCTTAGATATAGCCTACCCTCTAAGCTCTTAAACAAGACCTAAAGCTCTCCTAGTAACGCGCTATAGCTATCTATAGAGTCTAACAAAGTACACTAAGTTAAAGACATGCTAGAAGACCTTTACGCGTTAATACTATGGCTAACTTACAGAATCTGACTAATACTAAGGAGGGGGTGATTATTACGCATATACTTAAGCTGTCTATGCAAGGACAGCCTTCCCAGCTCGCAGATGTGACTGATATCGCCAATTCTCTGCAGAAAGAGCGCAGTTTAGCCCCTGTTAGCTTAAACTAGGCTAGCACGTTTGTTTTATATTAGGAGGAGCTTAAAGTAGTCTTAAATTGCAAGTATAACTACAAGAGAGCCCTCTATAAGGATACTAAGGTTATACAGGGTTAGTTTAACCTTATAGCTAATACTAAAGCTAAGTATAGCATCTAGGATAATAACACGTACAACTTTGACAAGACAGGCTTTATAATAGGCCAGATAAGCTCTAGAGCAGTTATTACAGCTTCAGAGACCTGTGGATAGGCAAAGGCAGTCCAGCCAGGCAATCGCGAGTAGGTAACGGTCATCTAGGGTATTAATGCCACAGGGTAGGCTATTCCACCCTACATTATCTTCAAAGCCTGCTGCCACTAGTCTAAGTAGTACAAAGACAATAACCTGCCCTAGAATTAGACTATTACTGTCTCTAAGAATAGCTAGACTAATAATAGGCTTAGTCTTAACTAGTTAAAGCACTTTAACAGGCATACTAGTAAAACTAGGTGGTCTGCTCGCTGACCGGTCCGCTCGCTGTACATGTACGTTATATAAATCTGCTAATTTATTAATAATGTACCTTACAGGCGAGCGAGCCAACGGGCGAGCGAGCCACTTTTGCCAAGCCCCTACTAAAGTACCCTCTCTATACTAATGCCTTAACAATAACCTATTATTAACGCGTCTTAGGAAGCTTAGGTACAGCTTATGCTTTAAGCTCTTAAATAAGACGCAAATCTCTCCTAGTAACATGCTGTAGCTATCTATAGGGTGCCCTAAAGTACACTTAGCTATTAATACACTAGACAACCTTTATAAGCTAATACTATGCTATACTTATAAAGATTAGATAACCTAGAGGAGCAGGTAATTGTTAAGCACATACTTAAGCTAGATAAGCAAGGATTTGGCCCTTAGCTTGCAGATGTGGCTACTATAGCCAATTCTCTGCGCGCTGAGCCTAGAATAGGTCATGTTAGCCTAAATTAGGCCAGTATGTTTGTAAAGTGTTAACTAGAGCTTAAAGTAAAGTTTAATCGCAAGTATAACTATAAGAGAGCCCTCTGTAAGGATCCTAGGCTTGTGCAGGGCTAGGTTAGCCTAGTAGCCAGTATTAAAGCCAAGTATGGCATCCAGGATAACAACACGTACAACTTTAATAAGACAGGCTTCATAATAGGCCAGATCTCTATAGGAGCAGTTATTATAGCTTTAGAGAGATAAGGAAGACTAAAGACAGTCTAGGTAGGCAACTAGGAGTAGACAACAGTTATACAGGGTGTAAATGCTAAAGGATAGGCTATTCTGCCCTTTGTTATCTTTAAGGCGCATTACTACTTCTCTAGCTAGTATAAAGAGGAAGATCTGCCCTAGGATTAGGTTATTAGAGTCTCTAGTAATAGCTAGACTAGTAATAAGCTTAGTTTTAAGTAGTTAAAGCACTTTAATGCCTATTTAAAGGAGCGTACTATAGGTACACACTGTCTGCGAGTTATTAATAGCTATAAGAGCCATAACTTGCTTTAATTCTAGCAATACTGCAAGGATAACAAGATTGTTACCCTATGCATGCCTCTACACTTATTACACCTCCTATAGCTACTTAATGTTAGCTGTTTTGCCCCTTTAAAGCAGGCGTATAGGCGCTAAGCTAAAATGCTTATGCGCAACTAGATTAGCTATATTATAAAGACTAAGTTCCTGCTGTGCTTTAAAGCAGCCTATAATGCAGTGTTTACTGCTAGCAACATCTAAGGAGGGTTCTAAGGTGCTAGATTAGTTCCTTTTAACCTAGAACAGGTTATAATAGCCCTTAATATAAAATTGCAGACTCTATTACTACTACTGCCTGTTAATTATAAGCCCTAGTAGTCCTAAACCTCTAGTAACACCCTAGAACTTAGGTTATAATTAACACTTATAAAGATAAGGATTTAGAGGCATGTAGACAGCTTACCTATATCTATAGTTAAGGCGTTTAAGAAGGTGTTAAAGGGGGCAGTAATTATTACGCATAAGCTAGTTTTAGCATAACAGGAAATTAGTAAGCTTTAAGCAGCTAATAAGGCTGCTATAAGACAAAAATTACATAAAAGGAAGCAGATTTAGAAGGAGGGGACACTAATAGTTAAAGATGGGCAGCATATAGCAGCCCTAAAGGAGTTTAGGGCGCGTAGTAATGGAAAGAGGGCAAAGAAGCAGGTGCGTGGTCAAGAGGGTGGTGAGCTAACCTAAAGGCGCTGTGGAAGGTGCAATTAGACAGGGCACAACGCGCGAACGTGTAAGCAAGATGCAGAAGAGGTCTCTAAATAATATTCCAGGCCGCACAGCACCTTGCAGGGCTAGAGTGTGGTGTTTTAGGCCATAACAGGTCAGGTTTTGGTATAGTCTTGGCAAAAGTGGCTCGCTCGCCCGTAAGGTACGTTAGAGGTTTTTAAGCTCTGTAAATGTAAATTAGTAGCTAATTTTGCTGCACGTAATACTATTTTACGTCACGTAACACACGTAACGTTAGAGTATAGCGCAGGCTGCTAGTTAATAAGCAATGCAACGTAAATATGTTAGAGAGGATAACAGCCTAACGTGTTCCACCAGTAAGCGGCCCACACCAGTAAGTGGCCCACCCCACCGAACTTGACGCGACTCTCTCCACAATGGCTTAACAACAACGTTATTAACAGACTTCTCGTGAAGGCAGAATTCTTCTAGCATCTCGTGCGCTTCAAAAACAACGCATTATAAGCCAGCGCCAGGCTGCCTTGTTATACGACGCTCCGCGAACAACGCTCCAACGCCGCCTCCGCAGTACCCAGCCAAAATCAGAGACAGCATCTGTCAATCGCAAGCTATTAACTACCTAAGAGTAGTCTCTTGTTTAGTAGATCCTAGAGCTTAATTAATAAGGCTTTCTACCTTAGGTTATTAATGTACAGCAAATAGCAGACGCTCTTCTTACTACACGCAGCTAAAATCCACCCCCTCTACCTATAGGTAAGAACTGGGTGTTGCGCTTTATTAACAGCCAGTCTAAGCTTTAGACGAAGTAGAATAGGAAGTTCCACAGCTAGCACGCTTGCTGTGAGGATCCTGTCACTATCACAGCGTGGTTTAAGCTTATAGAGGAGACGCGCCAGGCGTACAGCGTACTAGATAACAACGTCTACAACTTTAACAAGACTGGCTTTATGATAGGTGTTACTGCTACCTCTAAGGTTGTCATAAGCTTAGACATAGTAGGTTAAGCTACTGTTGTGCAGCCAGGTAATAGAGACTAGGTCACAATAATTAAGTGTATTATTGCGTCTGGCTGGTGTCTCCTACTATTCATGATCCTGTCTGGTAAGCTCCACCAGGCTAGCTTATATCAACACCTCCTGCCAGACTAGGTAGTCACTATATCAGACAACAGCTAGACAACAGATAAGCTTAGTGTAGAGTAGGTAAAGCACTTTAACAGACATACAACGTCTCGTACGCATGGAGTCTACCGGCTTCTTATCCTAGATGGCCATAGCAGCCACGCTACGCCTGAGTTTAACCAGCTCTATATAGAGAACAAGATTATTACTCTCTACATGCCAGCTCATACCTCTTATCTCCTCTAGCTACTTAATGTAAGCTGCTTCATGCCGCTTAAGCGTGCGTATAGTCACAAGATCCAGGAGCTTGCCCGCTAAGGCGTCTACTACGTTGACAAGATAGACTTCCTCACGACCTATACACGGATCCGGCCAGCAGTATTCACGCAGCAGAACATCCAGGCTGGCTTCCAGGCAACTGGGCTTATCCCTCCCTGTCCAGATTATGTCCTATCGTCGCTTACTGTCGTCTGGACGCCGTCTCTACTAGCGACAACAACAGACAATAGCGTTGCATGGACTGCAGAGACGCCACATACAATAGCGCAGCTTGAGCAGCAGGCTTAACATGTACAGGACCTGCTTCGTCGCTAGTCACAGAGCCCAACAAGCCAAGCTATCCGTCAGCTTGTTAAAGGATGCCAGCTTGCTATGAACTTAGCCACTATACTCGCAGAGGAGAATAGGAAGCTTCGTACGGCTAGTCAGCGCCAGCAACGTAGAAGAAATTAGCAGCGTCAGTATATAGCTCGTGGAGGGGCGCTACAGGCTCAGCAAGGCCAGCAGCTTGCTGCAGAGGCAGAAAGGGTGGTCGCGGAGGTAGAACAAGCTCTAGCTACTCAAGGACGTTAGCGCGCGCTGCTAACGTGTACAAAGTGTCACGTCTAAGGACATACACAGACTTAATGTAGACAGTAACAGACTAGCTATCTCTAAAATTACATACTATTATCTTGTGTTGTTGTAGAGCTATTGCGTTGAGCATCGCGTCAGGTGTGGTGGGGTGGCCCGGTTGCTGGTGTGGCCCACTTGGTGGTGGAACACGTTAGCTTATTAGCCTGCCTAAGCTTTAATATCTTAGCTTTTCTAAGTTCTTCTACCTTCTAATTCTATTATTTTGTCCTCTTACTAGCTTATGTCACGGGATTCCTCTCTGACACCCCTCAGCCCTACCTCGGGAACACCTAGGGCAAGGGCCGGGCCACGCACAGGCTCTCCGTATATATACTCCTATCAAATCTAGAGGCTTACACCTTAAGGATTTGTCTAATATCTAAATACAACCCTAATTTGGCCTTAAAGCTATCCTATCTACCTTAAGTCTAATTACCTGCCTATAGTAACCTTACAATTTAAATCCTTCCTATTTCCTCTTAGAAGAGGCAGTTAACTTATAATTTAAGGTAGATTATTAGCTACGCGTTAATAATAGCTAGAGGACATTATACCCTCTAGAGCGTAATATAGAGCGCAGGGGACACACCCCTTAACAAACCTAGGACAACCCTAGAGATGCGTCGCAATAACACTAATTGCAAAGACATTAACCTAGCAGATGCGTCTAGCAATAGAAATTTCGCGCCTATTAATGCAAGAGCAATAACGCTCCTAGTACACCTAAAGAGGCGCAAGAGCTAGGAAGAAGTAGCAAGCCTTTAGGCAATAGTTGTAAAAAGACTAGAAGCCTTAGAGGAAGTAGAGCTTTATAACGCGCTAATTGCTAAGATTAAGCTATAATAGAAGTAACTTAATTACGCAGTAGCAATAATAAAAGAAGCCTAAGGCGGACAAGCCCTAGGGCATAGCTGGCCAGCCGTTAACAAGGCTAGGCGGCTTATGCAGACATTAAACAACGTCTAGCTAAAGCCAAAGCTAGGCACAGAGAAGACATCTCTAACCCCCTAGCAGGTGGACTAGTAGGTAAAAGATATTAAGACAGCGTTTTAGTATACTTTATGTGCTAGAGGACTCTGTTACCTACACCTACTAGATTATAGGTACTATACAGTTTAGTACTTATAGAGAATTAATCCAGCAACAGATTACTAAGGGATCTATCTGGACATAGGCTAAGCTCTGCGCAGTAGAGGAACAGCTAGTCTAAGATCCTGTCTTTACTTGCTACAAAAACTATTAGAAGTTCTTTAAGATTAAGTAGAGAGAAGAAGACTCTGCAAACTTGTTCCTTATGCTACTTAGCTAAAGAGAGTCCCTACTCCTATATAGCTTCTTTAAGTTTAATAATAGTATAGAGGATTATAAGTTTAAGATAGCGTTTATCTAGAGTAAAATCCTAGAGCTATTACAGAAGGAAATTTAACGTAATAGCGCCCTAGAGCACATCTAGGAGTGGCCTAAATTTAAAAGGGCCCTCTGTTCTAGCGTTTGAATTTACGCCTAGGCAGAGAACTAGGACTATATTTCCCTATTACTTATTAGTTAGACTTCTCTAAGATAGACTTTAGTAGTCCTATAGCAGTTTCCGCGTGGAATACCCTAGCCTGTAGCGACTCTAGCACTATTCTAAGGGAGCCCTAGCAGCCATCCACAGCCCTAACACAGAACTCTAGGCGCTGGTAATTATAAGGCAGCGGGAACTAGTCCTAATTAAGGGACTACTAGAAACTACACTAGAAGAACTAGGACTCTAGGAATAGCTAATAGAAGTAGGACTAGAGAAAAGGGAAGCCCTAGTTGCAAACCTATCCTAACTGCCACTAGGGCTAGACTCTAATAGGAAGAAGACCTGCATTGCAGTGACAGTACACCTATAGGTGCCTAGCAGCGCCCCTAGGACGCTCTAAGCCCTATATAATTAAGGTGCTAAGATAAATCTTATTAATAGAGCAAGTCTTAAGGGTACAGATATTATACCCTATAGCAATGTAAGGAAACTAAGGGCTATAACCCTTAATAATAAGCAGCTGCAGATTTACAGGTCTTACTAAATAATTATAGACTGCCCTAATAGCATAGGTACTAGAAAGCTGGTAGGACTAGAAACCTTTTAGGCAGCTAATTTCCACAGTTATGACCTTGTTCTGGGGTACCTGTGGCTCGCAGAGGCGGACCTATGCATCTGTTTTACTAAAGGAATGTTTACGTAGTATGCTAACAGAATAGAGAGAGTCTTTATTGCCTCTGTCTAAGAACTATTTAATAATCTAGGCCTAGGCAAGCAACTATATTTGCTCCACCCACAGGCCCTGCGCAGGACTAAGGGTCAGCCAGGCACCCCCTAGCTGCGCCCTGACTCCAGACGCTGTTAAGGTAGCTTAGACCCTCCTTACTGGGATAACCATCCTCAGTTAGTCTCTGCAGTACTAGAGGAGCACATAGTAGGCGCTATCCCCATTTTAGGTTATAAAGAGTCCCTAGCAGACTATAATAGGGACATGCCTTAGGTGTTACCTAAGGATAATAAGCCTAATAAGGATAAACTTTATTTTATACTACTAAAGCTCTACTATAAGTAGTACGCTTTTAGTAAGTGTTAATTAGGAGTACTACCCCCTTATAGGGAGTATAACTACTCTATTAACATTATAGAGGGTGTAAAAGTGCTAAATCTCCTAATGTATAACCCTTCCTGCAAGGAACTAGATATCCTTTAGGAATACCTTAATACAGCGCAGGAGAAGGGGTGGATTAGGCTAAGCAAGTCTCTAGCTGGCGCCCTAATCCTATTTGTCCTAAAGGCTAACAGTACTATAAGACTGTGTGTGGACTACTAAGGATTAAATAAGGTAATAATTAAGAATTACTATCTAATTCCCCTAGTTAGTAAGATGCTTAATAGACTATTAAAGGCGCAGAGTTTTACTAAGCTAGATCTACGTAATGCCTATTATAGGCTCCAGATTAAGGAAGGCAATAAGTGGAAAACTGCGTTTAAGACATAATACAGGCACTTTAAGTACCTAGTTATGCCCTTTAGGTTAGCTAACGCCCTAGCAACCTTCTAGTTATATATTTACAGAGCCCTTAGGGGCCTACTTAATTAGACTTGCGTAGTGTACTTAGATAACATCCTAATCTACTTAGAGAACCTAAAGGATTACAATTGTCATGTTAAAGAGGTACTTAACCGCTTAGTTAAGTAGGGTCTGTTTGCAAAGGCAAGTAAGTGCTCCTTCTTAATAGAGTCTATTAAGTTTCTAGGTTTTATTATTACGCCTAAGGGCGTAGTAATAGACCTAGAACATGTGCGCACTATTATAGAGTAGCCTAAGCCTAAGGGCTATAAGGACATCTAGGTGTTTCTTAGCTTTGCAAACTTCTATAGGAGGTTTGTGTATAATTACTTAGGTATTGTGCGTCTGCTAGTAGACTATATAACAGCTGCCTAAAACCTAGAGCCAGACTTAGAGGGACCTAATCCCTATAAGGGGGGGCAAAGTTAAAGAAAAAAACGCGTAAAGGCCTAACTAAATAGTATAGACTATAGAGCTAGCCTAAGGACGTCTGCGCGGCGTTCCTTAATATAAGGGCTTAGTTTACTAAAGCCCTAGTGCTTTAGCACTTTAATCCTACAGAGCTAATTGTGGTCCTTACAGACGCGTCAGATTTTGCCATAGCAGCTATACTGCTGCAGCCACAGACGTCTGAGCTAATAACTAAGAGTTACTAGAAGCTAGTAGTATTCTAGAGTAAGAAGTTCTAGGGACTATTAGTAAGATAGTATACCTATAATAAGGAACTGTTAGTGATTATGTTAGCATTCTAGTAGTAGAGGTAATACCTTAAGCACGCTGCGTCTACAATCCAGGTACTCTCTAATTATAATAATCTGAGGTACTTTATAATAATAAAGGAGCTATCTCTAAAACAGGCCTGTTAGGCAGAGGAGCTATCCAGATTTAACTTTAAAGTTTAATACAAACCTAGACCTAAGAACGTAGTAGATAGCCCCTTAAGGTGTCCTAACTATACTTAGGGTATAGTTATTAGAGAGTAGTAAGTGTTAAGGGATGCTATACTGCCTACTCTCTAGTAGAAGCTTTAGATATAGACTCTTATAAAGTCTATAGCTTACAGTGTAGTATAGGCTGTGTGGGGTGCTAACCACCCTAGGGGGGCGCCTAGGGCAACCTGTTAATATCCCAAAGATGCTCCTGTAATTCTGCTACCTCTAGGTGTAAGTTCAGAGGATAGTACAACGCCGCCTGCAGGCGTGAGTTTAGGGTACCCTCTACTACCTGTAGGTGTGAGTTTAGAACACGCTACGCCGCCTAAGGGTGTAAGTTTAGGGGAAAGTGCAACACTACCTGCAGGCGTGAGTTTAGTGTACCCCCTACTGCCTAGAGGCGTAAGTTCAGAGCTAGTAACCCTACTGCCTGCAGGCATAAGTTTAGGGCATAGCAGTATTATCTCTGCGGATATCCGCTAGTAGCAGTCTAGTTCTAGAGGTGCGCCTCCCTTAGCTCTTAACTAGCCTTCTATAGATTATAGTAATTAGGGTTAATCTAATTTATCTAAAGCTTAGGAAATAGACTTTAACATTGCAGTAGCTCTCCTTTATAGCCTAGACAGTTAAGTTAGCGCTCCTACGTACCTTACAAATATAGCTATATAAGGGGAAACTATATACGCTCTAGAGGCCCTAGAACATCTCCTTAATTTTATAAGACAGGTGTAGGAACAGGATAAGGCCTTTCCTAGGAATAAGTTGCTAACGCGTTAGGAGGCAGGCAGAGTAGGTAAGGGACAGCATTATTAGTAAATTAACCCTAATAGCGTCCTGTGTAAGAGTAGAAAAGTATAGATTCCTAAGAATGTAACTCTTTATAAAACTATCCTTTTAAGGAACTATAATAACCCTATAGGGAGTTATTTTAGCATAGAGAAGACTACTAAGGTCCTAAAACAAAAGTACTACTAGCCTTAGTTAACTAGGGATATAAAGAAGTATATCTATAGGTACCTAGCTTGTTAATTAAACAAGATCTAGAGACATAAGCCCTAGGGACTACTATTACCTCTCCCTATACCTAATACAGCCTAGCATTACTTCTCCCTTAACTTTGTCACAGATCTACCTGTGTCTAAGGATGCTAGAGGGAATAAGTATAACTTAATATTAGTCCTTATAGACTAGTTTAGTAAGTACGTCTAATACTTCCCCGTAACTAAGACGATCACAGCCTAGCGCCTAGCTAAGCTACTGCTAGAACAGTGTTTCCTGCCATAAGGCCTGCTAGACACCCTGCTGTTAGATTAAGGTTCTGTCTTTACTAGCCAGTTCTAGTCTAATATATGCTACTATCTTAAGATAGTCTACTATCTTAGTACAGCCTTCTATCCCTAGACAGACAGTTAGACAGAGCAGCAAAACTAAGAGCTAGAGATGTACCTCTGCATATATATAAACTATTAACAGGATAACTAGGTAGACCTCCTACTATATGCAGAGTATGCGTACAACTTAAAGCCTTACTTAGCTTATAGCAGGTCTCCTATTAAGGTTGCCTATAGTATTAACCCTAAGGGCTTTAACAGAGTGCTAGACAAGTATTAGTTACACTAACTGCCTACTGACTAGGATAAGGACGCAAAGGCCCTAGAGCTATAATAGCAAGTTGCTAGGCGCCTGTTGCATTAGCACAAAGCTTAGGCTATAGTAAAGGAGACTCTAGAGTACGCCTAATAGAGTCAGGCTTGTTAGTATAACTCTAAGAGGTCTTAATAATACTTTATAGAAGGGGACTAGGTAATCCTCTGCGTAAAGAACCTTCTTACTAAGTATCCTTTAAAGAAGTTTAATATAAGGTACTTAGGACTATTTATAGTCCTTAAGAAGGTTAGGAAGTTAGTATATAAGCTTAAGCTACTACCCTCTATAGATAGAGTGCACCTAGTATTTAACATCTTATTACTTAAACCCTAGAGGGAGCCCCTTGCAAGTAAGGAGTTCTAGCTAGGTCTAGTGCAGATCCCTATAGACGCCCTACCTTGCAATAGGTATAAGGTTAAGGGAATCCTAGAGCACTGCAACTCTGCCGCCTAAGGGCGTAAGTACAGAGTTAAGTAGCTAGGTTAGTTAAATAAAGACGCAACCTAGGAACTACTTAAGCATCTTAATTATTATAATTAGATCCTTAAAGACTACTATAAAGATTCCTGTAATTTATTATAATTAGGACCTGCAGGTTAAAAGCGCAAAGCGACTAAGGATCTTAAACCTCTAAGGAGGAAGAGAGGACGTCTGCAGAAGTCCTCTATAGGTAATTTGTGCTAAATCCACACGTCTAACAGTGACATGATCAGCGTTGACCTATAGTGAACTGTTAAGAGGCTAATACAGGTCTAGCAATAATCTAATATAGTTACTAAATAGTTAAGGAACTTATTCTGCTTATAAGATGTAATTATAAAGGAAGTTATGCCTAGTATTAAACTATTTAACTTAGAAAGTGTCACGGGATTCCTCTGACACCCCTCGGCCCTACCTCGGGAACACCCAGGGCAAGGGCCAGGCCACGCACGGGCTCTCCGTATATATACTCCTATCGAATCTAGAGGCTCACACCCTAAGGATTTGTCTGATATCCAAATACAACCCCAATTTAGCCTTAAAGCCATCCTATCTACCTTAAGTCCAATTGCCTGCCTATAGTAACCTTATAATTCAAATCCTTCCTATTTCCTCTTAGAAGAGGCAGTTGACTCGCGATTTAAGGTGGATTATCAGCCACGCGTCAACAATGGCTAGAGGACATTGTACCCTCCGGAGCGCAACACAGAGCGCAGGGGACACACCCCTTAACAAACCTGGGACAACCCTGGAGACGCGTCGCAACGACACCAATCGCGAAGACATTAACCTAGCGGACGTGTCTAGCGACAGAAATTTCGCGCCTATTAATGCAAGAGCGACAACACTCCCAGTACACCTAAGGAGGCGCGAGAGCTAGGAAGAAGCAGCAAGCCTTCAGGCAATGGTCGCGAAAAGACTAGAAGCCTTAGAGGAAGCGGAGCTTTGTAACGCGCCAATTGCTGAGATTAAGCTGCAACAGAAGCAACTTAATCGCGCAGTAGCAACAATGAAAGAAGCCTAGGGCAGACAAGCCCTAGGGCATAGCCGGCCAGCCTTTGACAAGGCCGGGCGGCTTATGCGGACATTGAACAACGTCCAGCCAAAGCCAAAGCTGGGCACGGAGAAGACGTCTCTAACCCCCTAGCAGGTGGACTAGTGGGCAAAAGATATTAAGACGGCGTTTTAGTATACTTAAGTGCTAGAGGACTCTGTCACCTGCACCTACTAGATTATAGGTACTATACAGTTTAGTACTCACAGAGAATTGATCCAGCAACAGATTACTGAGGGATCTATCCGGACATAGGCTGAGCTCCGCGCGGTGGAGGAACAGCTAGTCTAAGATCCTGTCTTTACTTGCTATAAAAACTATTAGAAGTTCTTTAAGATTAAGTAGAGAGAAGAAGACTCCGCGAACTTATTCCTAATGCTACTTAGCTAAAGAGAGTCCCTACTCCCACGCAGCTTCTTTAAGTTTAACAACAGCATAGAGGATTATAAGTTTAAGATAGCGTTTATCTGGAGCAAAATCCCAGAGCTATTGCAGAAGGAAATTTAACGCAATAGCGCCCTAGAGCACATCTAGGAGTGGCCTGAATTCGAAAGGGCCCTCCGCAACGCGGAAACTGCTGTAGGACCACTGAAGTCTACCTCAGAGAAGTCTGACTAACAAGCAATAGGGAAACGTAGTCCTAGTTCTCCGCCTAGGCGTAAATTCAAACGCTAGAACAGCTGTGGGAATACCCCGGCCCGTAGCGACTCTGGCACCGTTCTAAGGGAGCCCCAGCAGCTGTCCACAGCCCTAACACAGAACTCTGGGCGCTGGTAATCACAAGGCGGCGGGAACTAGTCCTAACTAAGGGACTACTAGAAACCGCACTAGAAGAACTAGGACCCTAGGAATGGCTAATAGAAGCAGGACTAGGGAAAAGGGAAGCCCTAGTCGCAAACCTATCCTAACTGCCACTAGGGCCAGACTCTAATAGGAAGAAGACCCGCATCACAGTGACAGTGCACCTACAGGTGTCTAGCGGCGCCCCTAGGACGCTCTAAGCCCTGTATAATTCAGGTGCTAAGATAAATCTCGTTAATAGAGCGAGTCTTAAGGGTACAGATATTGTACCCTACAGCAACGCAAGGAAACTAAGGGCTATAACCCTTAATGACAAGCAGCTGCAGATTCACAGGTCTTGCTAACTAATTATAGACTGCCCTAACAGCGTGGGTACTAGAAAGCTGGTAGGACTAGAAACCTTTTAGGCAGCTGATTTCCACAGTTATGACCTCGTTCTGGGGTACCCATGGCTCGCAGAGGCGGACCTATGCATCTGTTTCGCTAAAGGAACGTTTACGTGGTATGCTAACAGAATAGAGAGAGTCTTTATCGCCTCTGTCTAAGAACTATTTAACAATCTAGGCCTAGGCGAGCAACTATATTTGCTCCACCCACAGGCCCTGCGCAGGACTAAGGGTCAGCTAGGCACCCCCTAGCTGCGCCCCAACTCCGGACGCCGTCAAGGTAGCTTAGACCCTCCTTACTGGGATAACCATCCTCAGTTAGTCTCTGCAGTGCTAGAGGAGCACATAGCAGGCGCTATCCCTATTTTAGGTTGTGAAGAGTCCCTAGCAGACTACAACAGGGACGTGCCTTAGGTGTTACCTAAGGATAATAAGCCTAATAAGGACAAACTTTGTTTTGTACTGCTAAAGCTCTACTATAAGTAGTACGCTTTTAGCAAGTGTTAATTAGGAGTGCTACCCCCTTACAGGGAGTATAACCACTCTATTAATATTATAGAGGGTGCAAAAGTGCTAAATCTCCTAATATACAACCTTTCCTGCAAGGAACTAGATATCCTTTAGGAATACCTTAATACAGCGCAGGAGAAGGGGTGGATTAGGCTAAGCAAGTCTCTAGCTAGCGCCCTAATCCTGTTTGTCCTAAAGGCTAACAGTACTATAAGACTGTGCGTGGACTACTAAGGATTAAATAAGGTAATAATTAAGAATTGCTATCTAATTCCCCTAGTTAGTAAGATGCTTAATAGACTGTTAAAGGCGCGGATTTTTACTAAGCTAGATCTACGTGATGCCTATTATAGGCTCCAGATTAAGGAAGGCAATGAGTGGAAAACTGCGTTTAAGACATAATACAGGCACTTTAAGTACCTAGTTATGCCCTTTAGGTTAGCTAACGCCCTAGCAACCTTCTAGTTATATATTTACAGAGCCCTTAGGGGCCTGCTTAATTAGACTTGCGTAGTGTACTTAGACAACATCCTAATCTACTTAGAGAACCTAAAGGATCACAATTGTCACGTTAAAGAGGTACTTAACCGCTTAGTTAAGTAGGGTCTGTTTGCAAAGGCAAGTAAGTGCTCCTTCTTAATAGAGTCTATTAAGTTTCTAGGTTTTATTATTACGCCTAAGGGCGTAGTAATAGACCTAGAACGTGTGCGCACTATCACAGAGTGGCCTAAGCCTGAGGGCTATAAGGACATCTAGGTGTTTCTTGGCTTTGCAAACTTCTATAGGAGGTTTGTGTACAATTACTCAGGTATCGTGCGTCTGCTGGTAGACCATATAACAGCCGCCCAAAACCCGGAGCCGGACTGAGAGGGACCTGATCCCTATAAGGGGGGGGCGAAGTTGAAGAAAAAAACGCGCAAAGGCCTAACCAAATAGTATAGACTATAGAGCTGGCCTGAGGACGTCCGCGCAGCGTTCCTTGATATAAGGGCTCAGTTTACTGAAGCCCCAGTGCTTCGGCACTTTGATCCTGCAGAGCCGATCGTGGTCCTTACAGACGCGTCGGATTTTGCCATAGCAGCTATACTGCTGCAGCCACAGACGTCTGAGCTAATGACTGAGAGTCACTAGAAGCCAGTAGCGTTCTAGAGCAAGAAGTTCCAGGGACCATTAGTAAGATGGCATACCCACAATAAGGAACTGTCAGCGATCGTGTTGGCATTCTGGCAGTGGAGGCAATACCTTGAGCACGCCATGTCCACGATCCGGGTACTCTCTAATTATAATAATCTGAGGTACTTTATAACAACAAAGGAGCTATCTCTAAAACAGGCCTGTTAGGCAGAGGAGCTATCCAGATTCGACTTTAAAGTTAAATACAAACCTAGACCTAAGAACGCAGCAGATGGCCCCTTAAGGCGTCCTAACTACGCTTAGGGTATAGTTGTTAGAGAGCAGCAAGCGTTAAGGGACGCTATGCTACCTACTCTCTAGCAGAAGCTTTAGATATAGACTCTTGCAAAGTCCATAGCTTACAGCGTGGTACAGGCCGCGTGGGGTGCTGACCACCCTAGGGGGGCGCCTAGGGCGACCCGTCAATACCCCAAAGATGCTCCTGTGATTCTGCTGCCTCTAGGTGCGAGTTCAGAGGATAGTACAACGCCGCCTGCGGGCGTGAGTTTAGGGTACCCTCTGCCGCCTGTAGGTGTGAGTTTAGAACACGCTACGCCGCCTAAGGGTGCGAGTTCAGGGGAAAGTGCAACGCCGCCTGCGGGCGTGAGTTCGGTGTACCCCCTGCTGCCTAGAGGCGTGAGTTCGGAGTTAGTGACCCTGCCGCCTGCGGGCGTGAGTTCAGGGCACAGCAGCATCGTCCCTGCGGATATCCGCCAGCAGCAGTCTGGTTCTGGAGGTGCGCCTCCCTTAGCTCTTGACCAGCCTTCCATAGATCATAGCGATCAGGGTCAATCTGATTTATCCGAAGCTCAGGAAACGGACTTTGACGTCGCAGTGGCTCTCCTTTGTAGCCTAGACAGTCAAGTTGGCGCTCCCACGTACCTTGCGAACGTAGCCACGCAAGGGGAAACCGCATACGCTCTAGAGGCCCTAGAACGTCTCCTTGATTTTATTAGACAGGTTTAGGAACAGGATAAGGCCTTTCCTAGGAATAAGTCGCTAACGCGTTAGGAGGCGGGCAGAGCAGGTAAGGGACAGCATTATTGGCAAATTAACCCTAATGGCGTCCTGCGTAAGAGTGGGAAAGTATGGATTCCTAAGAATGCAACTCTTCGCGAAACTATCCTTTTAAGGAATCATAATAACCCTATAGGGGGTCATTTTAGCATAGAGAAGACTGCTAAGGTCCTGAAACAAAAGTACTACTAGCCTTAGTTAACTAGGGATGTAAAGGAGTATATCCACAGGTGCCTGGCTTGTTAATTAAACAAGATCCGGAGACATAAGCCCTAGGGACTACTGTCACCTCTCCCTGTACCTAATACAGCCTGGCGTCACTTCTCCCTTAACTTTGTCACAGATCTACCTATGTCTAAGGATGCTAGAGGGAATAAGTATAACTTAATATTAGTCCTTATAGACTAGTTTAGTAAGTACGTCTAATACTTCCCTGTAACTAAGACGATCACGGCCCAGCGCCTAGCCAAGCTACTGCTAGAACAGTGTTTCCTGCCACAAGGCCCGCCGGACACCCTGCTGTCAGATCAAGGTTCTGTCTTCACCAGCCAGTTCTGGTCCGATATATGCTACCACCTTAAGATAGTCCACTGTCTCAGTACGGCCTTCCATCCCCAGACAGACGGTTAGACAGAGCGGCAAAACCAAGAGCTAGAGACATACCTCCGCATATACATGAACTATTAACAGGATAACTGGGTAGACCTCCTGCTGTATGCGGAGTATGCGTATAACTTAAAGCCTTACTTAGCTTATAGCAAGTCTCCTATTAAGGTTGCCTATAGTATTGACCCTAAGGGCTTTGACAGAGTGCCAGACGAGCATTAGTTGCGCTAACCGCCTGCTGACTAGGACAAGGACGCGAAGGCCCTGGAGCTACAACGGCAAGTCGCTAGGCGCCTGTCGCGTTGGCACGAAGCTTAGGCTACAGCAAAGGAGACTCTAGAGTACGCCTAACAGAGTTAGGCTTATTAGTATAACTCTAAGAGGTCTAAACAACACTTTGCAGAAGGGGACTAGGTGATCCTCTGCGCAAAGAACCTTCTTACTAAGCGTCCTTTAAAGAAGTTTAACATAAGGTACTTAGGACTGTTTATAGTCCTTAAGAAGGTTAGGAAGTTAGCGTATAAGCTTAAGCTGCCACCCTCTATAGACAGAGTGCACCTAGTGTTTAACGTCTTGTTACTTAAACCCTAGAGGGAGCCCCTTACAAGCAAGGAGTTCTAGCTAGGTCTAGTGCAGATCCCTATAGACGCCCTACCTTGCGATAGGTATAAGGTTAAGGGAATCCTAGAGCACCGCGACTCTGCTGCCTAAGGGCGTGAGTACAGAGTTAAGTGGCTAGGTTAGTTAAATAAAGACGCAACCTAGGAGCTACTTAAGCATCTTAATTATTGTGATTAGATCCTTAAAGACTACTACAAAGATTCCTATGATTTATTATAATTAGGACCTGCAGGTTAAAAGCGCAAAGCGCCTAAGGATCTTAAACCTCTAAGGAGGAAGAGAGGACGTCCGCAGAAGTCCTCTACGGGCGATTTGTGCTAAATCCACACGTCTAATAGTGACATGATCAGCGTTGACCTATAGCGAACTGTTAAGAGGCTGATATAGGTCTGGCGACGATCTAATGTAGTTACTGAATAGTTAAGGAACTTGTTCTGCTCACAAGATGCAATTGTGAAGGGAGTTATGCCTGGCATTGAACTATTTGACTCAGAAAGCCTTCATGGCTATCCTGCACACCACCACCAACCTACTCCTAAGGGGGAGGACTTATGCAGAGAGGCGGGCTACTACGTCCACCACAGCGTCTACCCTTAGTGGGAGAGCCAGCTATAGAAAGACGACCGAACGCAGCCAGAGGAGCCTTAGTCGCGCTGGGGATGTCGGTACCATAGTAGTACCAGCGCTTCTCAGCATTAGCAGCGCGACCAGCCTTCTTAAAATGCTCCTTAACTAAGCTATTAACCACAACATTGGAAGGGGCCTTCTCGCCTACAGTACTAATAGCAGCCTTTACAAGTCAGCAAGCATCTAGTAAACTAGAACCTATCCTTACATTGTAGCGCTGCAGATTGTGCTCGCGAGATACCTAACGATTGTGACGGTATTAAGCCTCAGTCTTGCCGCTGCTCTTGACCTTCCGGGAGACCACAGCATCATATTCCTTAAACCTAATACGGCAGGCTTTGGCGTAGTTGTATGCAGTCTAGAAGAAAGTCTGGGTGGTCTTAAAGACCTCAGCGTTAGTCGCGGTGTCACCTACTGCGGCGACGGCATTGTTATGCTTGCAGAGGGCGCGGTTAATTAGCTAGTTAAGGATGTTGCAAGCTTAGCAGAAGTGTGCCTCTATCTACTTCGCGTCAGTACCAGAACAACACTGGGGAGAGCCTGGACATACCTTAACACAACCGCCCTTATGGGCCTAAGCGCAGCTAGAACAGACACCGAAATTGTTGTTGCGCGTGGCATAGCCCTTAGCGCGCTAAAACACCGCAATAAATAACGCAATTATGCTATTAGGGTCTGTCTTTAAAGCAGTTATAAGGCGGGTAACGCTGCCGCGGCACCAGAAGCGTGTGAGCGAAGGCTGCGGAGCCATATTGTCAGGCAGCGCATACACGAAGTCAGGCAGAGGCTTGTTTAAGACGTGAGGTGGTGGTGGGGTCATGGTGACTAGTTGCAGAAGAGGTATTACAGCAAAAAGATGCAAATAGTCAGGTGTAGTTAGGCAAGAAGTTAGAGTGCTGTAGTGTGTTTATATGGTCCTCTAACCATCCCCTAGCCACGCTCTGACCTCTAGCCGCTCTCTCGCCTACTATTCACAACATTCGCCTGCGCCTAAAAAGCGGCATGCAACCGTTCACTCGCATGGCTAATAGCCACACAATCTCACCCCTGCGGGTTACTGTTTTACCCAGGGCGTGACATGGCAAACGCTAGAAGTTCAGTGACGCTGCGCGGTCATTAAATTAGGCACCTATTAAAGGGTGACGAACGATTAATCGTGATCTGCTTACTATGTGTGATGCCGCTCCTATAAAGGAATGAATCCTGGAGGCTGTTTGCGCAGGAACTAGGCCTACTACAGGAGCCTATAAGTGACCTCGCAGGGCACCCCTAGGTTAGAGTATGAGCATTCACATCTAAGGACCTCACATGTTAAGTGCCCTTTAATTCTGCCGCCTAAGGGCGTGAGTTCAGAATGTGTATAACGCCGCCTATAGGTGTAAGTTTAGAGTACCCCTAGTTCTGCCACCTGTAGGTGAAGTTCAGAACACATGCGACGCCGCTAAAGAGCGTGAGTTCAGAGCACTACTACGCCGCCTACAGGTGTGAGTTTAGAGCAACCCCTGCCGCCTGTGGGCGTGAGTTTAGGGCATAAGGGAAATAACATTGCGGCGTTTACCCCATAAATAACAGGTTAAGGCCTAATTAATATGCCAGCTAATAGTAGGCCTACCTGTTTGAAGTTGACCTAAGAGGAGCTTAAGGCTCTGCGGGAGAGGCTACAACTCTAAGCGCGTACATGGCTAGGGACTAAAGGCCAGGCACTAGTGACTGCCCGCGCCCCCCTTAGCCTTGACTAGGGACGGGTTAACAGCAGCACTAGCCTCTAAGTATGAGTTGTAGGACTCTACCCCTGTGACAGTCACAGCAGCTTCTCTAGCTAAGGTTTTTCCCTCCTGTGGGACAGAGGTTTTCTAGAGCCTAGCAGCCGTGCTTCACGTAAGAATAGGAACTCTAAGCAGCTTAGGGCGAGCTGCAAGAAGGAGGGGGGCTATTGTCACGGGATTCCTCTGACACCCCTCAGCCCTACCTCGGGAACACCTAGGGCAAGGGCCAGGCCACGCACGGGCTCTCTGTATATATACTCCTATCAAATCCAGAGGCTCACACCCTAAGGATTCGTCTGATATCCAAATATAACCCCAATTTGGCCTTGAAGCCATCCCATCTACCTTGAGTCCGATTGCCTGCCTACAGTGACCTTACAGAAAGCCTTTATAGCTATCCTGCACACTACTACTAACCTACTCCTAAGGGGGAGGACTTATGCAGAAAGGCGGGCTACTACGTCCACCATAGCGTCCACCCTTAGTGGGAGAGCTAGCCATAGAAAGACGACTAAACGCAGCCAGAGGAGCCTTAGTTGCGCTAGGGATGTTAGTACTATAGTAGTACTAGCGCTTCTCAGCATTAGTAGCGCAACTAGCCTTCTTAAAATGCTCCTTAACTAAGCTATTAACCATAATATTAGAAGGGGCCTTCTTGCCTATAGTACTAATAGCAGCCTTTATAAGTCAGTAAGCATCTAGCAAACTAGAACCTATCCTTATATTATAGCGCTGTAGATTATGCTTGTAAGATACCTAACAATTATAATAGTATTAAGCCTTAGTCTTGCTACTGCTCTTAACCTTCTAGGAGACTATAGCATTATATTCCTTAAACCTAATACAGCAGGCTTTAGCGTAGTTATATGCAGTCTAGAAGAAAGTCTGGGTAGTCTTAAAGACCTTAGCGTTAGTTATAGTGTCACCTACTGCAGTAACAGCATTGTTATGCTTGTAGAGGGCGCGGTTAATTAGCTAGTTAAGGATATTGCAAGCTTAGTAGAAGTGTGCCTCTATCTGCTTTACATTAGTACTGGAACAACACTAGGGAGAGCCTGGACATACCTTAACATAACTGCCCTTATAGGCCTAAGCATAGCTAGAATAGACACTAAAATTATTATTGCATGTAGTATAGCCCTTAGCGCGCTAAAACACTGCAATAAATAACGCAATTATGCTATTAGGGTCTGTCTTTAAAGCAGTTATAAGGCGGGTAACGCTGCTGCAGCACTAGAAGCGTGTGAGCGAAGGCTGCGGAGCTATATTGTTAGGCAGCGCATATACAAAGTTAGGCAGAGGCTTATTTAAGACGTAAGGTAGTAGTAGGGTTATAGTAACTAGTTATAGAAGAGGTATTATAGTAAAAAGATGCAAATAGTTAGGTGTAGTTAGGTAAGAAGTTAGAGTGCTGTAGTGTGTTTATATAGTCCTCTAACCATCCCCTAGCCACGCTCTGACCTCTAACTGCTCTCTTGCCTACTATTCACAACATTTGCTAGCGCCTAAAAAGCGGCATGCAACTATTTACTTGCATGGCTAATAGCCACATAATCTCACCCCTGCAGGTTACTGTTTTACCCAGGGCATAACATAGCAAACACTAGAAGTTTAGTAACGCTGCGCAGTTATTAAATTAGGCACCTATTAAAGGGTAACAAATAGTTAATTATAATCTACTTACTATATATAATACTGCTCCTATAAAGGAATAAATCCTAGAGGCTATTTGCGCAGAAACTAGGCCTACTATAGGAGCCTATTAGTAAACTTATAGGGCACCCCTAGGTTAGAGTATAAGCATTTACATCTAAGGACCTTACATGTTAAGGGACTTTTAATTCTACTGCCTAAGGGCATAAGTTTAGAACATGTACAACGCCACCTATAGGTGTAAGTTTAGAGTACCCCTAGTTCTGCTACCTGCAGGTGAAGTTTAGAACACATGCAACGCTGCTAAAGAGCGTGAGTTTAGAGCACTGCTACGCCGCCTATAGGTGTGAGTTAAGAGCAACCCCTGCCGCCTGCAGGCGTGAGTTTAGGGCATAAGGGAAATAATATTGCAGTGTTTACCCTATAAACAACAGGTTAAGGCCTAATTAATATGCTAGCTAATAGTAGGCCTACCTGTTTAAAGTTAACCTAAGAGGAGCTTAAGGCTCTGCAGGAGAGGCTATAACTCTGAGCGTGTACATAGCTAGGGACTAAAGGCCAGGCACTAGTAACTGCCTGCGCCCCCCTTAGCCTTAACTAGGGATAGGTTAATAGTAGCACTAGCCTCTAGGTATGAGTTATAGGACTCTACCCCTATAATAGTCATAGCAGCTTCTCTAGCTAAGGTTTTTCCCTCCTATAGGACAGAGGTTTTCTAGAGCCTAGCAGCTGTGCTTTACGTAAGAATAGGAACTCTAAGCAGCTTAGGGTAAGCTATAAGAAGGAGGGGGGCTATTATTATAGGATTCCTTTCTAACACCCCTTAGCCCTACCTTAGGAACACCTAGGGTAAGGGCCAGGCCACGCACAGGCTCTCTATATATATACTCCTATTAAATCTAGAGGCTTACACCTTAAGGATTTGTCTAATATCTAAATATAACCCTAATTTGGCCTTAAAGCCATCCCATCTACCTTAAGTCCGATTGCCTGCCTACAGTGACCTTACAGCTTATGCTTTCTCTACTCTATAAGGAGAGTAGAACTTAGCTATACTATAATAGTCCTTATAAGGCTAAAACTTAAAAGCTTTACTTTTGTTCTTATACTTCTTCTAAATCTTAAGTACCTCCTTAAGGCCTACTATCTTATAGTAGAAGAGCTAATTCTAAACTAAGATATAGTAGAGTGATTAGCTAATCTTCTTTAGCTTTTTATTACTCTTATCCTTTATAACTTTCTATAATAGAGTCTTAATTTTAAGCTAGTTCTTACCAGAAAATACTAAAGAGAAGCTTATACTACTATTAGAGGCCTTAAAGGTGTTTTTAGTAAAGTATTAGAGGATAACGTACCCCACGGGCGAGTTGCTCAACGGGCGAGTCGCTCACTTTTGCCAAGCCCCTACTAAAACCTGACCTATTATGGCCTACAACACCACGCTTTAGCACTCTATAGCAGACTACAGCACATAGTATTATTCAGAGACCTCTTCTACATTAATCTTGCATGTTTGCGCATTGTGCCTAGTCTAATTGCACCTTCTACAGCGCCTTTAGCTTAGCTTACCCTCTTAAGCGCGCACCTGCTTCTTTGCCCTCTTCCTATCACTACGCGCCCTAAACTCCTTTAGAGCTGCTAGTTACTGCCTATCTTTAACTATTAGGGTCCCTTCCTTCTAAACCTACTTTCTTTTATGTAATTTTTATTACGTAGCAGCCTTATTAGCTGCTTAAAGCTCCTTAATTTCCTATTAAGCTAAAACTAGCTTATAGGATAAGATTACTCCCCTTTTTGCGTAGTGCTTAAGCGCGCTAAGCACAGAGTTTAGTAAGCTACCTTGCTGCTTCTTATACTTCTCTTAAATTAGAGTAGATTGCAACCCAAATTCCAGGGTATTGCTAGGGGTTTAGGACTGCCAGGGCACGTTGTTGGCGGGAAGTGGTGGTGATAGAGTCCAAAGCTTCACATTAAGGGCTAATATAACCTGTTCTAGGTTAAAGGGGACTAATCCAGCACCTTAGAACCCTCCCTAGATGTTACTGGCAGTAAATACTGCATTATAGGCTGCTTTAAAGTATAGCAGGAACTCTGTCTTTGTAAGGTGGGTAATCTAGTTGCGCATAAGCATTTTAGCTTAGCGCCTGTACGCTGTCTTTAAAGGGGCAAAACAGCCTACATTAAGTGGCTGCAGGAGGTGCGATAAGTGCAGAGGCATGCATAAGGTAACAATCTTGTTATCCTTGCAGTATTGCTAGAATTAAAGCAAGTTATGGCTCTTATAGCCATTAATAACTCGCAGACAGTGTGTACCTATAGTACGCTCCTTTATATGCCTATTAAAGTGCTTTAACTACTTAAAACTAAGCTTATTAGTAGTCTAGCTGTTACTAGAGACTCTAATAACCTAATCCTAGGGCAGGTCCTCCTCTTTATACCAGCTAGAGAGGTAGTAACGCGCCTTAAAGATAACAAAGGGCAGGATAGCCTATCCTTTAGCATTCACACCCTGTATAACTGTTGTCCACTCCTAGATGCCTGCCTAGACTGTCTTTAGTCTTCCTTGTCTCTCTAAAGCTGTAACAACTGCTCCTATAGAGATCTGGCCTATTATAAAGCCTGTCTTATTAAAGTTGTATGTGTTGTTGTCCTAGATGCTATACTTGGCTTCAATACTAGCTACTAGGCTAACCTAGCCCTATATAATCCCAGAATCCTTACAGAGGGCTTGCTTATAGTTATACCTGCAATTAAACTTTACTTTAAGCTCTAGTTAATGCTTTACAAACGTACTAGGCCAGTTTGTGCTAACAGGGTCTATATTGCGCTCAGCGCGCAGAGAATTGGCCATAGCAGCCACATCTGCCAGCTAAGGGCCAAAACCTTGCGCATCTAGCTTACGTATGTGATTAACAATTACCTGCTCCTCTAGATTGTCTAGCCCTTGTGAGTTAGGTATAGTATTAGCTTATAAAGGTTGTCCTGCGCGTTAGTTGCTTAGTGTCTTTTAAGGGACCCTATAGATAGCTGCAGCGCGTTACTGTAAGAGATTTGCGTCTTATTTAAGAGCTTAAAGCGCAAGGTATATCTAAGCCTCCTTTAACGCGTTAATATTATGTTGTTGTTAAGGCATTAGTGTAGGAAGGGTACTTTAGTGGGGGCTTGGCAAAAGTAAGCGACTCGCCTGTTGAGCAACTCGCCCGTGGGGTACGTTAATATTAGGCTAAAAAAGTAATTTACCTATTACCTTAAGAGATCTAGGTATTAGCCTCTAAGTAAGTATACTTTCCTTAGCCTTCTAGTATAGGTAAAAAAAGTTACTTTTTTTAATTACTGTCGCAGATATTCAGGGCAAAAATGCAGCCGCGCGAACTACACTAGAACCACTAGAATAGCTGGTGTAAAATAGGCCTAAACTACGCGACAATTACTAATAGTTCTTAGCTATTATAGGGGTATATTATAAGCTTCTTTAAGTACATAGTTAATAGAGGCTTAAATATTGCTATGTTAAGTAGCTAAAGTATATGGGTTAAACAAGGATAAAAAAGATAGCTAGAAGTATTCTATTCTAATTATAGTAGTTAATAAAGTCTATTATTATATAGAAGCTATAGCTATTAAGAATTAAAACGTGCTACTTTCTCTATATTATAGTCTTAGTAAAGTAATTAAATACCTATTAAAGCTAGGTAAGGCCTATATTGTTATTTGTCTACCTAGAAGGTACGGAAGAAATAAGTATAAAGTGTTTCTCTAACTATATTTTCTCTATCTAGCTTACTTGGATAGTACTATTAGCTAACTTATAGATAAGGCCTAGTAGTAGAGCCAATCTATCACTATATATATATGCTAGTGTGACGAGCTTGCGAGACTACACTCTGGTGATTAATTAATTTAATCAGTGTCTATATACTTATGTACATAGAGTTAGTTTATATACAAAGGGAATATTAATATCACATGACCTTGCTTAACTAAGCTTGTGGGATATGACACAGACGCTTAGTGCGTAAGTGTCTCTGACCTCCGAGCTTCTGGCCGGGCATGGCCCGCTCGCAAAGCCACGATCCATTCAGTTTGGCGCACCTTGGCGCATGCTCAGATGCTCTCCCGCGCGACAGGTTGCAATTAACGCTTATAAAGAAGAGGATTTAGAGGCATGTAGACATTTCACTAACCTCTATAGTTAAAGTGTTTGAGAAGGTGTTAAAGGGGGTAGTAATTATTGCGCACAAGCTGGCTTTAGCATAACAGGAGAACGCTGCGCTCTACGCAGCTCTAGCAGCTGCTACAGAACGTAAATCGCGCAAAAGAAAGCATATCTAGACAGAGGGAAGCCTTACAGTTAAAGAGGGCCAGCAGTTAACTACTCTGCAGGAGTTTAGGGCGTGTAATAATAGTAAGAAGGTAAAGAAGCAGGTGCGCACTAAAGGAGGTGAACTATCCTAACAACGCTGTAGACAGTGTAGAGAGGGTAGGCACAACGCGCAAATGTGCAAGAATAGAGTAGAAGAGGACTCTAAGTAATATTAGAGCTTATTTTGTCTTATGCAGGGCTAACTTATAGTATTCTAGGCTATAATGTGGGTAGTTTTAGTAGGGTCTTGGCAAAAGTAGTCCGCTCGCCCATGTGGTCCGCTCGCCCGTGATGTACGTTATCTAAAAGAGCAAGTTAAAATTATAACTTACTTTTAACTTTTTCTTTTATAGCATGTACTAATTACAATTAAGAAAGTATAGAATATAATTAAATAGTATTTTCCTATAGTAAATTGTTGCGGTGCAAGTCAGTCCTACATAGACCTTGATCGTCACTCCTGTGACTATTCTGGACTAGCACGTCTCAGAGCATGTATATATCGACGCCTCCTAGCTAGCAAGTAACGCAAGCGCAGTTTCCATCATTTTCAGCGGCAGTTCACGTCGCGACATAAATTAATCTTTTTTTCTAATAAAACTATTTTATACCTCTATAGGCAATATTATAGAGTGTTACGATCTCTGAGTTGCGAGTTACTAATAGGAAGCGGGCTATTACTAAGGATAACAGCGTGTTACTAATCACAGGACTCTAGGATAGCATCCTACTAAGACGTGACCTCTGGGATAGCACAACCTCTAGGGATAGCATAACCTCTGGGATAGCATGACCTCTGGGGATAGCATGACCTCTAGGATAGCATGACCTCTGGGGATAGCACGACCTCTGGGATGGCAAGACATCTAAGGATGTCACAACTCTTAGGATAACCTCTATTACCTTTACTATATAACCTAGTAGGAATATAACTCTTACAGTTTATATTTAACTTTAGTTAATTAAGTACTTCTTAGAATCTTAACCTTAACAATAACAAGCTGTATTGCACGTTGCTTATACCTTTATTACCTAAGCTGCTATATTAGACTTTGTCTAGACGCAGTTTGCCTTACTGTTCTAGAACTAGCACTTATCCCTAAGACCTAACAGAACTAGTACACTATTAGACTTTGTCTAGGTATAACTTTAACACTTTAAACACCCCTAAGATAAGTACTACCTTAGGAACACGTGCTACCCCTAGTAGCTCTTACTTAAATAATACAGACATAACAGACGCTAGCACTACAACTAACAGCGTTATAAACATTAATAAGCCAGACCTCTATTATAGAGAATGTGCTAAGTTAGATAATTAGCTTATGCAATAGGACCTCTTCTTTATGTTTTAAGGAGGAAAGGTACCTAAGGAAAAGTAAGTCACCCTTGTATTAAGCTACATGCGTGGACCTGCTTTTAAATAGATTAAACCCTTTATCTAACAGTGCAACTAGGGGGATGCCCCTAATAAAGTAGACAAATAGGTTAGGGACTTTAATAATTTTAAAGAAAAAATTAAGCCTATCTTAAGAGTTTCTAATAAACCTATAATTACATAATAGGAGATTCAGCGCGTATGCCAGACTAAGTCAGCTGCTAACTACGCTGCAGAATTCCAACAGCTAGCTGCTAACACTGACTAGGACAATACCTTGCTAATAACTATGTTTAGGCAAGGTCTTAAGCTGTTAGTTAAAACAGAATTAATGCGCACTAGCGCTAGTACTAATAGCTTAACTAACCTTATTAATACTGCAATTAATATTAATGTTAAGCTCTATAAACAATAGTAGGAGGTTTAAGACAATCTACGTGCGCGCATACTCTTAACTAAGAAACGCTTACTATTACGCAACCTATAGCGCAATAACAACCCTAATTGCGGACAGCGCAGAGGTTATTACTAACCTAACTCTGGATAACTACGCATTTATATAACACGCAGAGTGGATACTATAGACCTGCGCCTATAGACCTATCTAACCTTAACAAAGGACCTAATAGGTAGAACAAGAAGGAGCAGGGAAGGGGCAGCAAACTAGACAAGTCCTAAGTGATTTGTTATAGATGTGGCAAGTAAGGCTACTTTGCTTATAACTGCTATATAAAGAATAAAGTAGTTTAACAGCTTAATATGCTAACTACTAGTAACAGTAAGACTAGTAAAGAATAGGAGGTTCTTACTAAAGACATAGGACGTCTTATAGAAGACAAGGATACTAAATATCCTAACAGCAAAGGCTCTAAGGACAGCGTAGCAAGATACACCAGCGCCTACAACAGAGCCCCCACGCCTTATAGAGAGGCAGGATTACTAACCTACTATTGTTAGATAATAAGGAGATATAAATATTAGGCAGATAAGTCTACCTGTAAGTTTAAAGTACACATTACTTATAATAAGGCGCATTATAAAGAGTGCTACCCTAAAACCTAGGACATTACTATAATACCTATATAAGACCCTCTAGAAACTAGGAAGTAGCTAGAAAAGGTCCTTAAGGGCTATAAGGACTAGGGAACACAAACTAATAACATTAGGCTTAAGCTAGGTTTTAAGACATACTGCAAAAATGCTCTTATTGCAATCTATAACATCCTTAAGATAGAAGACAAATAGGCACATAAATAGATCTAGGAGTAGGCAGAGAACAATCGCGCTACTAGGGAAGAACTTAATTAAGATAATAAAGATTAGAGAGGATGCTATAAACCTAACTTTAGTTGCAAACTAATTCAGATCTAGAACCCTAGACCTATGTATACTCTGGACTACAGAAATAAGAAGCACAGGGTGCTCTCTTAGACAGCATGCGCATCCAACTACTGCACAGTGCACTACAGCAATAAGCTAGCTACAGGATAGTTTCCTACTAGCCATAAGACATGTTGCGGATACTAGTATAAGTGTAAGAATAATTTCTGCAAGACGCATCTCTAGGACAAACAAAGTAAGCAACACTTCCTAGGAGAAGCTAACGCACAGACTTTATTTACTAAGTATCTTGTTATTAACAGTAAATGCTACAGCACAAGCTAGCATTACTGCCTAAACAACAACTGCACTACACATGCACAGGAGAAGGAGCGTAATAGCTATAAGCCAGATAAGCCTTTTTTAGGATAGTGCCTAAGAGCGCTAGGGGTTAATCTATTAATAATGTTAGTACTAATCGCCTTATTAAACTTATAATCCTTATAGGGGACGTGGAGTTAAAGGCATTGTTAGACTTAGGAGCTTAGGGAAACTACATATCCCTTAGAGTAGTAGAATAAGCTGGACTTACACTATAGTATAAGACAAATCTATACCCTTTATAAGTAGCTAACAGAGAACTAACGCTAGGGGAAGAAATAATTACGCTTAAAGTTTAAGGTGCCCCTATAAAATTATAGGACTATAAAGAGAAGTTAGATCTAGATATCCTTAGGACAGCCGCCTATAATGTCATATTAGGACTACTATAGTTAAGCAAGCATAACCTACGTATTAACTAGGCAAAGAGAAAGCTTTGCTTTAACAGGTGTAGATGCGGCACTACTACACGCTATCCTATATAGCCTACGCTAGAGCTAGTAGATAAGAAGGAGATTAACAACATCTCTTTAACACATAAGACGCGCTAAGTTAGAGCAGTTAATTATGCAGACTAGAAGAAGAGCCCCTCTGCGACAATTACAGAGACTAAGAGTGCACCTCTAGCTATACTAGATGTGTATTAATAGTACGCCTAGATATTTAAAGAAGAGTTATCTGCAAAAGTGCTACCTAAGCACTAATCTTAGGATTATAAGATTAAACTTAAATAAGGGAAAGAACTACCCTTTAGGCTAATATACTAGCTATCTAAGAAGGAACTAGAGATACTTTACAAGTACATTAAGGAAAACCTTGCAAAAGGATTTATTAGGAAGTCTAAATCCCTAGCAGGATTCCCTATTCTGTTTGCTATAAAGAAGGACAGCTTAATAAGGCTATGCGTTAACTATTACAAGCTTAATAAGATTATAGTTAAAAAATTAATACCTACTGCCTAATATTACTAAGTAACAGGACTAGCTATAAGGAGCAAAATACTTTACTACACTTAACTTACGCAGAGCGTATAATCTTATACGCATAAAAAAAGGTAAAGAATAGAAGACAGCGTTTAGAACCTGTTATAGACACTTTAAGTACACAGTTATGCTATTTAGGCTAACTAATGCACTAGCTGTATACTAGGCTCTTATTAACAATGTGCTTTAAGCACACCTGGACATTACTATAGTAGCATACCTTAATAATATCCTAGTGTTTAGTAAGACACTAGAAGAACATAAGGTCTATATAAAATAAGTGTTAGACTGCTTAGTAAAAGCAGACCTCTAGCTAAAGCCTAAGAAGTGCAAGTAGCACAAGGAAGAAGTTGAATTTCTTAGCTATGTTGTAGGGAGATACAGAGTTAAGATAAGCAAAGAAAAGATTTAAGTTGTTAAGAGCTAGAAGACACTAATAACTGTTAAAAGAATCTAGGAATTTATAGGGTTTATTAACTTTAACTAACACTTTATTAAGGACTACTCTATAAAGGCCTTACTACTTATAAGACTTACATAGAAGGATACACTTTTTAAGTAGGAGAAGGCACAAGAAGACGCCTTCTAGTTGCTTAAGCAAGCCTGCATAGAGCCCCCCACATTAATTGTGTTTAAGAACTGGAAGCTAATGCGCCTTAAAACAGATGCCTTAGACTTAGCACTAGGAGCCTGCATCACACAAGAACAAAACAGACAGTGGCATCTAATTGCCTACTACTTAAGGAAGTTTATAACACTAGAAGAGAACTATAATGTGCATAACAAAGAGCTTATGGCTATTATTAATGCACTACAACATTAGAGAGTATACGCAGAGAGCTGCTTAGAACTTACTATCTACACAGATCACAAGAACTTAGTACACTTTATAATAACTAAGGTCCTAAACTAATAATAAGTTTACTAGTTAGAACTACTTAGTTAGTACAAGTTTAAGATCCTGTACACGCTAGGAAAGGAAAATAGCAGAGCTAACGCGCTTAGTCAACGCCACAACCTTGCAGGAGAGAAAATAATTAACGCATTTGCCATCTTAGGCAAGAACAAAGACGGATTGCTAGGACTATTACAGTAACTAAATCTAATAATGCTAGTCTAGCAGGACAGACAGGCACTGTTAAAAGTACTAGAGGAACTAGAGGAAGAAGTCATAGGCTGTTACTATAACAACCTACTACATAGACACCCTAGTATTATAAGGACAATAGAACTTATTAAAAGACACTATAAGTTCCTAAATATGCGTAATAAGGTCAGTAAATACATTAACAACTGCGTAAGCTGTCAACAGAACAAACACAGCACGCACACTAAATACAGAGAAGCATAAGCACTAGAGCTGCCAACGGCACTATAGACAAATATCACAATAGACTTTGTTATACAGCTACCTGTATCTAAGGATCCTATAACAGGATATACCTACAACTTAATCTTTGTTGTAGTAGACTAGTTTACCAAGTACGCTAAGATAATACTGTTTAGACATAGCTACACTGCAGAGCAGCTAGCATATGTCTTTAAGGATTAGATTATCTGCTACTATAGCATCCCTAAATTAATTATTAGTAATAGAGACAAGCTCTTTACGTTAAACTATTAGACCACGCTACTAGCAGTAATGGGCACTAAAAAGAAGCTATCCACAGCATATTATCTGCAGACAGACGGACAAATAGAAAGAGTGAACTAGACAATAGAAACATACCTCTAGATTTACTGCAACTAGCAGCAGGACAACTAGGTCTTACTACTGCCTATAGCACAAATTGCATATAATAATAAACTTTTAGAAGCAATAGGCTACACACTGTTCTTCGTGAACTACAGTAGACAACTAAATCTCTTTACTAAGTTATTAGACAGTAATACTTAGATAGAATTAGTAATTGCCTTAGTAGAAGCACTAAAGGAAGTACACTAGAAATTGCTTAAAAATATTACTAGAGCTTAGTTAAGGAGCATCTCCTATATTAACAAGAAACAAAAAACAGCACCTCTGCTAAAGGAGGGGGATAAAGTATATCTCCTTATTAAAAATCTACGCACAAGGCAACTAATAAAGAAGCTAGATAAGGTTAAAGTTAGACTATTTTTTATTTCTAAACAAATTAGCCTAGTTAACTATGAATTCGCGCTACCTAAGGATGCGAAGATCCACCTAGTGTTCCACATCTCTCTGTTGGAACCTGCTAACGCCAGAACGCTAATCTAGCAAGACTTTTACTACTAGGCAGACAGCTAGGACAAGTAGGAAGTTAAGAAAATAATAAAACACTAAAAGAAAGGATATAATATTAAGTACCTAGTTAAATAGTTACAATACCCAGACTTAGAAAATACGTAGGAACTAGAAGCAAACCTTATAAACTACTACTAGTTACTAGCGTAGTATTAAAATTCTGTAGCTAGCACAGCACAGGATCTACAGGGTTCCTAGTAAGGAAATTAACAAAGAGTTAGTTAGAGGAAGGACTAAAGAAGGGACTATTAGCCTATAACTAGCTAGGATTAGCCTAAGGATTAGAGATAAGGGGGCTAGTAGTGGTACTTGAACTTTCTGTCTCCTACGCCTAATCCTGCGCCTTTAACAGCGCCAAGTTATAACACGTAAATTAGCGCTTATAACTCTTAAGCTCTAATAACTTACGCTTTGCGTAAGCTGTTGCCTCTTTAAAATAAGCAAGCTTAAGCTGCTTCTCCTCCTTCTCTTGTTTAACTTTCTCCTATTGCTCCTTAGGAACAAACAAGCTACACTCCGCCTTTATAGAGGTATAGCTAGCATATTAACTAGTAGCAGTATTAATAAAACACTAAAAGTTCTTTTCTTCACACCTTTTATAATAGAACACTACTTCTAGTAAACGCTCTTAAACGCAGTAAGCATAAGCACAACGCTCCTTAGTAGACAACTGCAAGCGCGGGCCTTGCGGCTTTTGTGTTCCAGAATCCTTTAGCATAGCTAGAGAGGCTATAGAACTTTATAAGGAGACAACCTACAGACAGTACTTATAGGACAAGACCTACCTTGCAACCTATAGTACAGATAAATAATATATTAAGGATAATATGCTAAGAGGGGAGAGGTAGTGTTATAATCTCTAAGTTGCAAGTTACTAATAGGAAGCAGGGCATTACTAAGGATAACAGCGTGTTACTAATTATAGGACTCTAGGATAGCATCCCACTAAGACGTGACCTCTGGGATAGCACAACCTCTAGGGATAGCATGACCTCTAGGATGGCATGACCTCCAGGGATAGCATGACCTCTGGGATAGCATGACCTCTAGGGATAGCACGACCTCTAGGATAGCAAGACATCTAAGGATGTTACAACTCTTAGGATAACCTCTATTACCTTTACTATATAACCTAGTAGGAACATAACTCTTACAGTTTATGTTTGACTTTAGTTAATTAAGTACTTCTTAGAATCTTAACCTTAATAATAACAAGCTGTATTACACGTTGCTTATACCTTTATTACCTAAGCTGCTATATTAGACTTCGTCTAGACGCAGTTCGCCTTACTGTTCCAGAACCAGCACTTATCCCTAAGACCCAACAGAACTAGTACATTATTGGACTTTGTCCAGGTACGACTCCAACATAGAGCTAGGCTAAAAATAAAAAGTTTCCTTAGTAGGTCTAAAATCTATTCATGTATAGATAGGAACTAAAATCCCCTAGACGCTTTGCTTAATAATTTTATAAAGCTACGTTATTAATAATAAGTTAGCAGCACTAGCCACACACGTGATGCGAAGCGTCTAAGAATAAGATAAGTTTAATAGGGCTAATGAAGTATTAGCTAGTACCTAAAGCTGCTGCTATTAGACCCAGTCGTTAGGAAAGCCTGCTGCATTTTCAGTCCGCACCCCTAGACTCCGCGACTCACCTACACTACATACGCCTGATACCACAGTACACAGTAGGTGTGCCTTGCAATTCGCTCGGTTCTCTCAGCTCCTTGAGCTCCGAATCGATGATCTGTTGGAGGCTTGCTTTCGTGGGAATAACCCACTGCAAATATGGCCACATAATTAAGACCTGCCGCTGTTTCAGGCGATGGGATTTGTGAATTGCTTGTATTCCGTGCCCCAGACGTGCGCTACACGGGTCCAAGTTGAGCCTTAACGACACACGACGATTCCTATCACACCAGAAGCGTACTCTGCCCCTTGCGATGGCCAGCAGCAGTCAACGAGCTTTGCAGCAGAGGCGGAGCATGCTTGCCCGCAGACGTAGCCACAAGTATTGGTGGCAAAGACGTGATTAGACGCAACATTGAGTAGTGAGAGCCAGCGTTGGGATACAGACTACTAACTTGCCATCCAGCGCAAGTAACCATAGTTACCGTCGCACCGCGGCCGCTCTTAAAGCCGCAACAAGAAGTAGAGAGAGGAATTCTATGGATCATCATTCTTCTCTGCTAAATCACACATAGCAGCTAAACTGATGTTTCCTCCCGTTAGAACCACACCAATCTTTAGCGGTCTGTCCTTATGCATCATCATAATAAAACGATGAAGATCTCTGTTGAACAGTAAAGCGGCAAGCGGGACGGCCGAACTTGGCTCGACAACGAATTTCATTCTTTCAACGATCAATGTCAGCGTGCGTCGAATTTCAGACTCTGTCACCTGCAGAACGTCTTTGACTAACGCGGGATTCTTCACGTACTCCCAATTGAGTTGCGCTGTGGGAGACCGCAGTCCATCGGCGATAGTCATGTCATTGAGTTTGGTGATGCGCTTCCCCTTCGATCTGGCCGTGGCCAAATTCGCACCACCCGTCACAGGCTCGCTGCCAAACACTGTGACTTGCGGATCCAGCGCGTGGCTAACGACAGCCGTCCCCGCTAGCAAAGCTCCAGTAGCGCTGGGAACAATCACTGCGTCTAAGCTCCCGTAGCCGAGTTCTTGCATTTGTTCGTGGAACTCTAGCATGACTGTACCTTGACCAAGTGCAATGAAAGGGTGCCCTTGAGGGACCAAGGTTGCACCAGTCTCGAGCTGGATCTTGATTGCGAGCTCAATGCATTCAACAAGTGTTGGACCATGCAGCAGAACTTTGGCGCCCAGTCGCTGAATGGTATCGATCTTGGCTGCGTTGGCATTCCAGGTCATTAACATTTGTACTGGAATAGGAAAGCCTCTCAGTTGCGATGCACGTTTGACCGCCATAGTAAGAGCGATGGCATGGTTACCTTCATGCCAGATTAGTCTAAGCTGGAGCAACGATTTGACTTGGCCTTACCGGTGCTATACGAGACGACACCAGCCCGTAGTTCTTTCTCAGTTAACTGAGACAAGAAGTGATAAGCACCTCTGAATTTGAAAGAGCCTGCTTTCTGCAAGTTCTCGCACTTGAAGAATAACTCAAGCATCGGCACGCTTGCGTCGCAATCATCGAAAACGGCATTCTGCACTTCCTCAGACACTTGGGGACACTTGTGGACTGGAGTTTTGTAGGCGTCTTCACGAATGATGGAATAAGCTTTGCGAATGGCGTCAATCTCGATAATAGGATAGCTGTTCATGCTGTTGATGCAACCGGTGCAGCCGCGAAGCGTTTAAGATGAAACGTGTCTGTATAGGTATATACTGGATCTTAGATGGAAGAATGTTCTACAGTAAGATCTTAGCTCCAGGTCCTTGTCGCGAAAGACCGGATTGCCGATGATTTTCCATTAATCGTAGATCAGACTCTGAAAATCTGACTGTACTATCGACGCTTCCGTCCGATCACGTCAGCACACAATTACTTGCTGCGCTGGAATAAGCATCGCGCTGAGTAAGACGTTAAGTATGTGGATACATTTTGCTATTCTAGAGTCACCCAAGTTATTGATCAGATCGGCTATCACGACTCATCTAGCTAGCACAAGTCCCCATCTTAATGCCGCTTCAGTCCGACTTTGTCTAGTGAATACATAGAGATGAAATGCCTCCAGTGGTCCATCAGGAGTTGCTATGAAAGGTGTCTCGAGTCAGGCTTCTTCTCTTTGGTCTAACCTTAATTCCCTCTCTAAACAGTCCAATTCGTCCTCACTCTTATCAAGATGAGCGATGTGACGGGAACCAGTACAATCGAAGCGAGCTACGACACAAGCTGCGAAGAAAAGAATTGCGACAGCTTGGGAATTGACATCAACATTAAGGACTTGGGTGTCACCATACTACCAAACAGATTGGTCACATGGAATAATAACAGCCCCGATCATCCACGCAACTGGACGCATCTTCGCAAGGTCTACGACATTGGTGTAGTTGCTACCATGGAGTTCTTTACGTAAGTGGAAATCAACAGACGCACTCGAGCATCTCTATTGACTTTACATGAGTAGTACCGTAGTGAGCACGACAGGTGTAAGTTCTAGCAACTCGTATGTGCTAATGACATACGAGCTTACATTTGTGCTCTAGCCATCTGCCGCAGCACTAGCACGAATTGAATACAAAACGCAGCCTATAGCCACCCTGCTCGCTTTTACTTTGATGTATCAGTTGGGTCAAGCACTTGGAGGCCTGATTGTTCCACCATATTCCGAAGTCTTTGGCAGAAGAAAGCCGTACATTATAGCTGGCGGCATATTTAGCCTCTCCTGTTTACTGATAGCGTTAGTTCCATCAATCACGATGGTGTACATTGGCCGCTTCATAACTGGACTTGCATCTGCCGTACCATCTGTTGTACTTGCCGGGTCCGTCGAGGATCTTTTCAACAGTAGACAGAGGGTATGGTTTGTACTGTTATGGAACTCCCTTGCCACAGCGGGGCTGATCTTTGGACCCATCCTGGGTGTATATGTTAGCCTGAGTTTAGGCTGGTGAGTCCATCACCCTTCAATGACATCTTAGTCGGCGACGGATCCAAGGCTGACTCTCGTAGGCGATGGATCTACTATATCTCGGCAATAGTCATGGCAGCACTGACCGTGGCAACGCTGTTCATCCGAGAAAGTCGACCAAGTCTGTTGCTTGCGAAGAAAGTCGCTACAATCCGCAGGCGTACCGGGCAAGATCTCAAATTCGACAATCCAGACGCGGTGACAGACCATGTAGGATTGATTAACATAATACTGATCAGGCCTGCAACACTCCTAGTATCAGAACCACTTGTTATCTTGGTCAGCACACTGTCGTCCATCTCTTGGGCAATTATTTACCTCTTCACTGAAGCGTTAACCGACATATACGAATCCATGGGCTTTTCTCCAGCTTCTGCATCTCTTCCGTTCCTCGCTATAGGACTGGGTGTGCTATTCAGCATTTTTCCAAGATACTTCGACGTCAGGATAGCGCGAAAGCGCAAGAAACTTCGCGAGCCTTTGGAACCAGAGGACAAACTTACGGGTTTTGTACTGGCAGTACCATCGCTTATGATTGGTCTTTGGTGGTTTGCATGGTGCATCCCACCAGCCGTCACGACAGTATCCTGGATAGTGCCTACCTTCGGTCTGATCTTTGTCGGCTTTGCCGTCAACGAGATGGCCTATACGCTAAGTAGCTACCTCGCAGATTCGTACACAGTCTATGCAGCTTCAGCGTTTGCGACTTTGGCATTTGTTCGAGCAGTCATCTCTGGCTTAATGCCGCTTATTGCATATGCGATGTACGGAAAAACATCAGCAAACGTTGCGACAACGATCATCGCGGTGCTTTCAACAATATTTGGTGTCGCACCCTATATCATGCTAAGGTACAGCAGGAAGCTTCGTGGCTTGAGCAAATTTGCGAGATATAGTCTAGAAGTGCACAAAAGAACCCGGATAGAGATCGATTAGAACACACATATATTATCACATACGTACTAAGCTGCATCGTTTTCTTTGCAACTCAGTGCGTATTTGATGTGCGACCATGGTCCTACAGTCATGGCAACGGATCAGCTTCGTTGTTCGACTCGACGGGACTCCTCAATTGACGGCTTCAGAAAAATGTCGTACCAGCCAGTGATTATGCGGACTGGCAGTTTGATGCGTTCGAGCGCGTTTCCACGTCGCAACGCCACGAAGTACGAGTCGCGTATGTGTGGTGACGGGCATACCATTGCAGATACGGGCGAGCATACACAAGGGTCAACACCGCCTCACGAGACGTTCAAGAGGAAGTTGTTACAGAAACGTGGTCTTGCCATTAATCAAGACTGAGACCTGAACACCGACCTGCCGAGTCCAGAGTCTAATCGTCACATATGTCGTTTGGATCTCTTCTCATTCGGTCAATATGCAATCAGAACTGGACATCCTTCATTGCATCATCAACAGCCTGGGTGACCTCGTCTTTTGTAGCATCCTTCTTGATCAGGATCGATGTCATGACTCCATGGGTTCTGCCATTCTTGTTTCTCCAGTCTTCGATCGAAGCCGGAACCTTGCCCGCTTTGGGTTGCAGCTGGTACTTGTGGATTGTTTGCCCATCCTGGACCACCTCTCCGTCGTAGTCGAAGCGGACACCGTATCGCTCAAGGTCAGGCTTGTTCTTCGGCCAAGCTGTTTTTCCCCTACTGATTGTTGGTTTGGCGAGTTTTTTCCAAGCTCCAGATTCACCAATGCCCTTGCTGACGTTCTTCAGTGTCTTCATGGTTTAAGGAGCTGGTGGCCAATTGGGTAGTCGTAATTGTCGAGGATATTCCTCATCTGAGAAGGAAAGTATGCAAACAAGTGTTAGGATCGATATATCAAGTGTTATCCAGCGGAATAGTTGTAACAAGGGCTGACGGTGAACCAAATACTCAAGACATAGAGGGTGTTTAACATCTTTCCACCGATACTGATTTGTCTCCAACTATGCAAAAGCACATCTTGATCACTTGAGTCTGTGTACGCACGCGCCTCGGAAGCGCCACGACAAAGTACTGGATTTGTGCACTCTATTCTTCATCTGTAAACATAGAACAGCATTGAATGAGGCATAGCACGAAACGCCACGCGTATATTTGCCCAAAGCAGGTGACTCTCTCGTATAGAAAGTTACGGGTGCTGAACCACATGTACATGTAGTTTGGGAACCTCTCGCGCGAAGAGCTGCAGACCGGAAATGAAAACATAGTTTTAGGCAGATAATATCTCTTGCATACTGCTGCTGGCTGTGAGTGAACACTGAAGACCCTATATTCAGTGAGATTACCCCGCCGCCAACGTGCCGCGCACTGCTTCTCTTGTGGGACTACCGTACCCGTATCCGTGCGCGTAATGCGCGGATTCGCGTAATGCGCCGAACCACCCTAACCAGCACCTGCAAAAATGAGGCTGTAGAGCCACGTACAATAGCTAATATCGTGAGATTTCTTAGTGGATTAATGTATTAATGTATGCGAAAGTATCCTGTGAAGCACTAGTTATATAAAGTGGCGGTGCGGCCGCTGCGCGTTGTGTGAGTGCGTGGAGCTGGAGGCGGGCTCGCAACAACAGTACGACTATAAGCTGCCCTAACACAACGCTCCTTTAATATTTTTGCTGCAGGAGCTGTTAAAGCTGTACGCTTGCCTCTTTAGGGTAATTGTATAGCTTTTTCAGCGTTGCGAGCTTGTTTATCACGCTCTCTTTAAGCCTTGCGTTTGGCTGCTTCCTTAGCCATCTTAGCTCTAACACGCTCACGCTCCTCCTTCTCCCTTATCCACTGCTTACGCTTCTCCTGAGCAATCTTTTCGTTGTATAGCTTGTTAGAGCGCCTAATTTCAGCTATCTCTGCTTTTTTAAGGTTTTCTACTTGCTCTTCCTCCTGTCTTACTTGCTTGCGCAAGCAAGCTTCCTGTACTTTGCAAGGAGACTAGAACACTGCTCTACTATAATACTCGCTATCTAACTAGAGGTTAAGGGTCTTGCTCTTCTTCTTGTGCTTCTTCTAAGTCTTAAGAGCCTCCTTTAAGCCCTAGTTCTTATAGTAGAGGAGTGAGTTTTAAACTAAGATGTAGTAGAGCAAGCGGCTAAGCTTCCTTAGCTCCTTACTAGTCTTATCCCTACCCTAACTACTTTCTGCAATAGAGTCTTAATTTTAAGCCAATCCTTGCCAGAGTATACTAAAGAAGAGCTTGTGCTGCTATTAGAGGCCTTAGGGCTATCCTTAGCAAAGCGTTGGAGGATGACGTTAGGCTGAAGGGGTAATATACCCGTCGCTTTAAAGGACCTAAGTATCAACTCCTAAGTAAACGTGCTCTCCTAGGCCTTCTAAAACAGGTAGAAGAAGTTGCTCTTCTTAATTACTAAGAGTCCTTAGCTGTTGTGAAGGTGTGTTGTAAGCTCCTTTAAGTACGCAGTTAATAGAGGCTTAAACATCACTACATTAAGCAGCTAAAGCGTGTAGGTTAAATAAGGAGGAAAGATAGCTAGGAGTATCTTGTTCTTATTACAGTAGTTAATAAAGTCCATCGTCACATAGGAGCTGTGGCCGTTAAGGATCAGGAGGCGCCACTTCCTCCGTGCCTTAGTCTTAGTGAAGCGATCAAACACCTATTAAAGCCAGGCAAGGCCTATATTGTTGTTAGTCCAGCTAGTAGGCGATAAAGAAACAAGTACAGAGTGTTCTCCTGACTGTATTTCCTCTACCTAGCTTGATTAGATAGTGCTGTTGGCCGACTCGTAGATGAGGCCTGGCGGCAGAGCTGATCCATCACCACACACACACGCCAGCAGCGTAATCCAGGCGCGATTACTATCTTAAAGTAATGCCTTAACCTCCCTCTTCTCCCACATACGTCTACTAAACACGTGTTTTGCCCTAGTAGTAATGCCTATTATGAAGCCCTTCTTATCTATATTATATGTGTGCTTAGTAGTAACCTTATACTTAGCAATCTTACGCTGTAGTAAGTTGAAGTAGAGCTCGTACTTCGCGTAGGAATCGGCGTTGTGGTGATTAGCGTCCATACCTGTTAAGTATTAAGAGATAAGATGGATAGAGTAGTTGTTGATGAAGCGCGTAACCCAGCTCTCGCTCACGCGCTCTTTAGCCACAGACGACGCAAAATTCTGTATTATCTCTTGTATAGGAGGTAAGTAACAAGCAGTAAGCTCCTCTATATACGTTACAAGCTCCTTCTCTTGTTGTTAGGTAAGCTTTTGTTGTGCAATTGCCTTCTCTTGTCGCGATTGCGTCTTACCCCTCCACTTGCGCGTCAACGTTAACCGCACAACACTATGCTTTTCTGCTATTTTAGACTATAGAATCTTATCTCCAGATGCAAAAGTAGCACACTCTGCAAGCGCTTCTTGTAATCCCATTGCGTTGTGTTGTAGTATAGCTGCGATAATAGAGGTGTTTTGAGAGTT
>SAUC01000139.1:0-85283 GCA_004335245.1 Didymella lethalis | reverse complement strand
CCCCCCCCCCCCCCCCCCCCCCCTTTTTTTTTTTAATGATCCGCCGACAACCGAGATCACCACTATCTTTTTGGGGGGCAGCGTAATATGTTTATATGATACTGGGCTAGGGTGGGGGTGTTGGGGGATAGGTGACATAAGGGGTTCAGGGAGATGGTGTGAGGGTTTCCCTGGACGGGTTTTGTTTGACTGGAGGGGGTTTCTCTGGAGGGGGTTTCTCTGGAGGGGGTTGCGTGTGGGGAGGGACTGGCATCAGGATGGAGGGAATGGCACAGAGATATTGGTCTATACGCGCCTGGCGCTCATCTACTCAATCGATACAATCGTCACTCAATCGATAATGCTAACCATCACACTTTTACGCACTGCCGTTCGCAGCTTTCCCCTGGATCTGCCCCCGGACACCGCCCTTGCCGCCAACCTCGCGGAACAGCGCGGTGACGCTCAGATCGGTCTGAATGTTGATCTGGACCTCGACCTTGTGTCCCTTTGCGACGCCGCGCAGGGCCGCCTCGGCGAGCGGCGCGCCAATCTTCCACGTCTTCTCGCGCAGCTCCTCGTCCTCGTCCTCGCTGTCGTCATCGTCTTCGGAGTCGGACGACGCCGTCTTCTCGGCCTTGGGCTTGGGCTCGGGCTTGGTGACTTTGATGTGGCGGGCGCCCTCGACGAGCTTGATGAGCACGTCGCCGCCCTCGCGCGGGGTGGCAATGGTGGCTGTGCGGCGGACGGGGAGCGGGGTCTCTGCGTCGACGATGGCGTGGAAGACGGCGTTGGACTCGTCGCCGGAGATGAGCAGGACGCCGACGGCGGTGGACAGGTGGGGTGTGACGGTGACCATGGGGTGCAGCGACTGCTCGATGTCGTCGGCCTCGAACTCCTGGATCAGACTGGCCTGGATGGCGGCACCGCGGACGGCGAGCTCCGAGGGGTTGATGGCGGTGGAGGAGGTCGAGGGCGCGAGGACGGTGGTGGAGTCGGGGAAGGCGGTGGCGACGGCGGAGGCGACCTTGGGGGTGTGCGAGTTGCCGCCGGCGAGGATGATCTCGGAGACGTCGAGGGGGTCGAGGTCGGCCTTTTCGACGGCGTGGGAGACGAGGCGGGTGAAGGCGCCGAAGAGCTTGTTGCCGAGCAGGTCGTAGCGGGTGCGGTTGATGGTGGCGGTGAAGTCGACGCCGCCGGCCAGGCTCTCGACGGAGAAGTTGGCGGACTGGCCGATGGACAGAGACTTCTTGACGGCCTCGCACTCGAGCTTGAGCTTGGCCAGGGACCGGTCGTTCTCGCGGGGGTCGCCGGCCGACTTGTGCTTCTTGATGAACTCCTTGGCGAAGTAGTCGATCAGGACCTGGTCGAGCTTGGAGCCGCTGACGTCGAAGTCGTGGACGGCGGCCAGGATGGTGTAGATGCCGCCGCGGGAGGCGATGACGGTGACATCGGAGCGTGTGCCACCGAGGTCGGCGACGACGACGACCTTGTCGGCGAGCTTGGCGTCGGGGCGGGCGTCGTAGGCGAGGACGGCGGCGGTGGGCTCGCTGATGAACTGCAGGACCTCGAGGCCGGCGTCTTTGGCGGCAGCCTTCAGGGCGTCCTTTTGGGCCTCGGAGAAGTTTGTGGGCACCGTGACGACGGCGGCGTTGACGTCCTTGCCCAGGTAGTCCGAGGCGGACTGGCGCAGCCTCCGCAGGTGGCGCGCTGTGATGTCGCTGACGGTGACGGTGCTCGGCTCGTCGGCGTCGCTGTCGCGGATGTTGAAGGCGACTGTGTTGGCGCTCTCGACGGGGTGGGCGGACTGGTGGGCGGGTGTGGGGTCGATGGATTTGAAGCTGGAGGGGGGGGGGTCAGCCGTGCTCACACCGCACACAGTGGCTACAAGGCGGACTCACTCCTGCCCCAGGAAGTCGCGGAAGTAGGCGACCGTGTTCTTCGCGTTGCGCACCAGCTGGCTCTTGGCCTGGCCGCCGTGCAGCTCCTCGCCCTCGACGTACGAGAGGATCGAGGGGATCTGGCGGTCGCCGTCCTCGTTGGCAATCACCTCGGCCTTGCCCTCCTGCTGCTGTCAGATTTGTTTATAGGTATGCTGCAGCTTCAACCACTCACACTCGAGGTAAAGGCAATGGAGCTGTACGAGTTGCCAAACGAGATGCCAATCGCTACCCGCTGGGCGGGGTCTGCCTGTGCGCTCATGTTGGCTGTGTGTCGTGTGCGGTCGCGTCGTGCGGAAAAGCCGGGGGTGAGTTTCGACTGGATGGGTGATTCGTATGTGCAGAACTCGGAGTCGCGAGTTTGCGTCGTCGTGTCGAGGTCTGTCGGGGTCTTCGAATTTTTGACTAGCGCCGCCGCAGACAGTCCCGCGTCCAAAAGTTACTTCGCGCGCGGTGACGTCCTGGCCGCACCACCACCGACACGCCATGGCCACCGCGCTCGCCGTCGTCCTGCCCGGCGATGTGATCCCCCAGAGCGCCTTGCCGACGGGCACAGGCAAGAAGAAGACGCTCACCCTGGGCCCGGGCCTGCGCCACATCCCGCCCAACACCGTCACCGCCACCGTCGCCGGCACCCTGGTCACCGACAACCGCAAGAACGCCGCCCTGGTCGAGTTCAACAGCGGCCGGGTACTCCTCCCTCTCCAACAACGCAGTCAAGAGCTAACAATCCAGTACACGCCCTTCCCCAATGACCTCGTCATCGCCACCGTCAACGGCAGCGCAGCAGAGAACTTCAACTGCCTCCTCACCCCCGAGACGCCCCCCGCCGCACTCCCCCACCTCGCCTTCGAAGGCGCCACAAAGAAGACACGTCCCCAGCTCCCCCCGACCTCGCTCGTCTACTGCCGCGTCGCCTCCGCCGGCCGCGACACCCCGCCCGAACTGACCTGCGTGGACCCCTCCACCGGCAAGGGCGAGGGGCTGGGGCCGCTGAAGGGCGGCATGGTGTTCAAGATTAGTCTGGGCATGGCGCGGCGGCTGCTCGCGCCGAAGAGCGAGCTGGTGCTGCTGGATGTGCTGGGCGCAAAGGTCGGGTTTGAGATCACAGTGGGGCGGAACGGGGTTGTGCATGTCGAGGGGGGGAATGTGAGGACGACGCTGGCGGTGGGGCGCGGGATACAAGAGGTTGACCAGAAGGCGCTCGGCGAGAGCGGGCAGCGGAAGCTTGCTGCTGATATTTTGAAGCGTCTTTGAGCTGGAGGATGCTGTGAAGGGAGGCACTACAGAGCTGAGCTGGAATCGTGCAGCACATGCCCGCGCGTCTTGAATGGCGCGGGAGAAGAGCTGCACCGCTGCGCCTGCACAGGAACGACCTCACATCAGACGAACCACGCCTAAATGACCATCAGACACCACACCTGCCAGTCCCCACGCCGCGCACAACCCGTGCACTCGCGCGTCGACATACCACCACATGCACACTCTCCACGACTCCTCGCGATCCACGTACACCGCGCTTACAAACTACAAATCTAAACACAACACCCACCATCAATCACTCTCGTGCCAGCCTCTACCCCTCCTACCGCTCCTCAATCCGCTGAACCTCATCCTATACTTACGCAGGAGGACTGCTAAAAGTTCAGTAGAATTTACCATGTGTCTATTAGCTTACCGACTTCTACTTGTAAGTGAGACCTGGTCTCGATCTTCAATGCGATGATTTTGACGTCAGACCAGTGGTTCCGAGTAAGTTGAGCGGATGATGGTGCCCAGCCTGATACACCCTGCTCCTTCTCGCAAGACCTAAAGCTTCGCGCCACGATTCACAACGACCCAGTCTTCACTCGGCGGCGTCGCAACAAAACTCCCTCTCCCCTCCCACTGGCCCATCCACGCCTCCAACCCAGGTCGTCCCCTCTGCCACTCCAGACCAAGAAACCCCATCTGCTGCGCCACAGCCGTCGCAACAGCCACAGCGACCTCGTCCGCCGTCGCCGGTCCACTGCCAGATCCACACAACACGCCCTCCTTGGCCGCATCTTCAAACCGATCCAGCCCCCGCACAATCTTCGTCTTCTGCCCCTCGACCCACTCCCGAAAGTACAAACCCCGCGCTTTCCTGATGCGGAGTTCGTATGTTATGAGCACCGCTGCGTCCATGATTCCATCTGCGCATGCGTGCAGCGCCCGCATCTGCCAGTGTTTGCCGTCTTTTCTCGGCTGAACGCCTGCGAGTGAGGTTAGGTACTCGCAGATAACCCGCGAGTCGAAGATACCGGTCGGTACCTCGTCGGTGACTAGACACGGTATCTTACCCAGGGGGTTGAACGCGGCCACGGCGTCGGTGTCGTCGCTCCAGCCTTTGATTGGGATCGGGGCGACCATGACTTTCTCGAGGGTCATGTGCTGCGCGAGGTTGAGTTCGTGGGCGAGGGCGAAGACTTTGCGGGTGTATGGCGAGAAGGGGTGGTAGATGAGTCGCATTTTGGGGAGCTTGGTTGGTTTCGGCAAGGCTTGGGGTGCGACTCTCGTGATGCGGAAGTTCCAGCGGGGAAAGTGCAAATGCAGGCCTAAGCTGTTGCGCATCACTACTTCGGAGGCTGTGAGACCAATCAGGGCGCCCCGGTCTTTGTGCGCTTGGCCGTAGTCTGACGGGTGGACTGAGACGTGGTCGCCTTGCTTGAAGCCGAGGGGATCGCTCTCGTCTAATGAGAGCGGCTCGGGAGACGAACTCGTGCTCAGGATTTCTTCGCGCATTGTTTTCCCATCGAGTGAGGTCGGCTTTGCGGCCTTTCCTTTCGCGGACTTGACGCGGCTCATGAAGCGTTGGATCCACGCGTGGGTTTTTGGGTACTTGTTCTCGCCAAAGTGCTCGTCGGGAAGCGCGCCTTTCATGCCGCGATCTACAACAAGCCACTCGAAAGGCCAGACAGCGTCGATGTCTGCAACGCTCGGCCCATCGGTGCCCAGTATCCATTGTCTGTCATCGCCAAGGAACGTGGTCTCAAGCAGGTCGAATGCTTGCCGCATGTTCTGCAGGCCGTCTGGTCGACCAGCTTGCATGTTCTCCGCGGTCATGCGTCTGCCGCCCATCAACTTCTGTCTGTCGTCGAGAAACGTTTTGTTCTGTACCAGGCTGTTGGAAGACCAGTAGGGCATGAGTTTGACGGCGCTATTGAAGAGGCCGCTGTCGCTGTAATGTTCGAGCAGCTGCCTCATCCCGGCCTGTTCTGCTGTTGTTGGCGCCAATGAGCTGTCGGGATACAACAACTCCAACTTAGAGATGATAAGGCGTGAATCGATGTAAATATCCTTTCCAACAGCCATGATGGGTATACGTCTGTACTTCACATCGATTGATGCCAGGTCAGGCCGTGGCATTACTGGCGGTTGTATCTGCCCGGATCAGCGATGAAACTTGACAAGCACCCAAATCTTGACTTACGCACTCATCGTACTCAATGCCACGAAGCCATAGATACCACAGCACTCTATGAGAGTAGATAGACTGCGCATAATGGAACAGAATCGGTCTCTCCGTCGGCACCATTATTGATAACACGAGTGAGAAAAGATTGAAGTGTAGGGATCATGAGAAAAGCGTTCCTGACTGTTCACAGTCGCGCGTTCAACTTCACGCGCGCACCGTGTTTACCCCACACGAGGCTCATCATGTCGGGCCGAGCCGAGGCTCGCAGATGCCGAGTCAATGTAACCCTCGTCATTGGCTGATTTACGTGTTGATGATACCGCTTGTGCAACGAGGTCAAGAGCGTCTGGAAGCGGATGACAGCTGTGATGATGCTGGCTTCTGCTGAGGCTCGAGTCGTCGTGATAAAGAAGAAGGCATATGTGGGTTCAAGACCATTTGCGCACAGACCCATCGAACTTGCCAAATTTGCAACAACCAATTCGCGACCTGCAACAACCACATCAGCTCGTGTCAATATGCCGAAAACAGACGAAGGTGCTGCACTCGGCCATGCGTCCTTCTGGGATGAGCGCTACTCGAAGGCCGGTGACAGTACCGAGCCGACCCATGAATGGTTCCGGGATTTCGCATCCTTGGAACCGTTCTTCGAGAAGCATTTGTTTACAAACCGCAAGGCTGAGTCGAACCCAAGGGTTCTACACCTGGGAAGTGGCGACAGTGTCAGTGTCCTTACGAGATCCGTTGGCGAGCAATGGCTAACAAGTGCTAGACTGTACCCTACGATCTGCTAAAGAGAGGCTATGTCAACCAGCTTTGTCTCGACTTTTCTGTTGTTGTAGTTGACCTGATGAAGTCTCGCCATGGAGCGGAAACAGGCGTCACCTTTCAAGTTGGCGATGTCCGAGACATGAAAGACATCGAGACAGGAAGTATCGATGTTGCTTTCGATAAAGGCACATTGGACGCAATGATCTTCGGCAGTCCGTGGAGCCCGCCAGAAGAGACACTGGAAAACAGTGGAAAGTATATGAAAGAGGTGAGCAGATAAACTTGGTCATTTCAAGAGCGCAAGGATCTGACAGGACCAGGTTCAACGAGTCCTGAAACAGGATGGTTTCTTTTTGTACATCACTTACCGACAACCTCATTTCATCAAGCCCATCTTGAACCGCGACAACGAATGGGACTATGAAATGGAGATCTTGGGAGGGGGCGACAGTAGCTTCGAATACTACGGCTTCGTCCTGAGCAAGCAGAGTTAAGCGACACCATCGACCAAAGCCAAGCTCAACACGAAAAAGAAGGTTGACCACAGAGTCGACAACTTGTGGTCGGCTTCCCTTGAAATAAAGTGTTTCCTGGACCTTTTCATGCGATGCCCCTCTCCCCCGCCGGGGACAACTCCGCACCGTTTATATGACGCCACACCCCGAATCGACGGGTACAGAAGAAACTCGATACTTTCAGCCGTTCGATACTCATCTCAAGGACGACTTTTTCCCTTCGATTCGCTCGCATTCTTTCTTTGTCTGCCATGCCTCCAATCACTCTCTACTTTCTGCAGGCCTCTCGCTGCATTCGCACCGCATGGCTGCTTGAGGAGCTGGGTCTTGACTATGAGGTCAGGTTTTCCGACCGCACCTCAGCATCAAAAGCCCCTGAAGACTTCAAGCTCGCGTCTTGCAACCCATTGGGCAAGTTTCCGACAATCAAGGATGGCGATCTCATAGTTTACGAGAGTGGTGCCATCAGCGAGTAAGGCACGGAATCCAAGTCGATAGGCGACACACTGACTGTGCAAGCTATTTATGTGATAAGTACGACAAAGATGGCAAGCTGGTCCCCAGGGATCCCAAGCAGAAGATCAAAGTTCTGCAATGGAGCCATGCCGCTGAAGCTACATTCGCACTTCATGGTCTAGCTATACTGTATGCTCGTTGGAACCTCAAAGACGCGCCCGAAGGAATCGTCGAAGCCGCTGAAAAAGGCATGTCCGTCAATGTCCAAAATGACATGTCATGGTTGGAAAGCGAGCTTTCGTTATCGCCTGGTCAGTTTCTGGTTGGCGATCACCCAACTGCAGCAGATATCATGATGCACTTCTCGGCGACGTTCATCATTGCCAGAGAGCTGGGTACAAACGGAAAGCAGTGGCCAAACATCGAGAAGTGGCTCAAGGCATGCGAGGATTCGGAGGGCTACAAGCGCGCAGTCAAGAAGACTGGGCACAATTTGGCTCACAGCCACGGACCGAATACGGCAGCGAAATAGGGAGATCGGCCACTTGGAGTAACTTGATGTACAAGTACCAGAGAATCATATGTATAAAATTTCAAGTCAGGCGGTCTGATTCGCTTATCTCAACTATACACTCGTGACGTACAGGAGCCGAGAGCCTGCCCCACTCGCACCCCAGACTTCGTACCCAGGTACTTCCGCTCGTACAACGGGACATGCATGACCCACGGCATACAACTGCGGTAACACGCGATGCCCGGGCTGGACATGCGGCAGATCGGTGGTTGATTTGAGATCCGGCGCATAAAATGTCGTAATGCGTCACGACAGATAACTAGGTACCTAGGTAGAGGTTGTGCATTTGTCTCTGTTCAGCCTCCCCGCAGCGCCCCGCTTCAATTCACCTCCAGCAACACCTTCAATTCCCAACACGGCCAATGTCACAGAAGCTTGACATTCTCATCGTTGGCGCAGGCCTGTCCGGTCTCGCCGCATCGATTCAATGTGCACTCTCCGGGCACTCAGTCACAGTGCTGGAGAGCGCGAAAGAGCTTGCTGAAGTCGGTGCCGGGCTGCAGCTTACACCGAATGCCACACGCTTGTTCCAGAACTGGGGCGTATACGACTCGCTCAAACATCTCGCATGCGAACCGAAAACCCTCACGGTATACAACTACAAGGGGAAACTACTAGCGAATGAGGACAACTTTGATGCGAATATTAGACGAAAGTACGGGGCGCCGTTCTCAGACTGCCACCGCGTGGACCTGCAGCAGGCACTCGTGAAGAGGGCTAGGGAGCTTGGTGTCACTGTTGTTCTTGATGCGCGGGTCACCGGGATAGACTTTGGGTCGAAGACGGGAGACAAGGCAAAGGTGACCGTGGGCGAAAAGACATATGAAGCAGATCTAGTCGTCGGTGCGGATGGGCTCTGGTCGACATGTCGGTCAACGATGCTGGGGGAGAGGGATCCTCCCCTTCCAACAGGCGACCTTGCCTACCGCGTCGTGCTGAACATCGATCAAATCAAGAGCCAGAAGCTGAGGGACATAGTACAGAATTTTACATGCAAGTTCTGGGCTGGTCCGGATGCGCACGTGGTCGCATACAGCGTGCGTGGTGGCGATATGTACAACATCGTCCTCCTGGTACCCGATGACCTGGATGAGGGCGTGGCAAGATCAGAGGGGGATATCGGCGAGATGAGAAATTTTTTTGAAGGATGGGACCCAGTGTAAGTCATGTCGCCTTATTAGAACGCTGTGCGCTCATCACTCGCAGGTTAACCGAGTTTCTGGAGTGCGTCGACAAGGTAGACAAGTGGAAACTGATGCACCGGGAAGAGCTGCCTTCGTGGATCAACTCGCAGTCAAACCTTGTGCTCATCGGAGACTCCTGTCATCCCATGCTTCCGTATTTGGCGCAAGGCGCAAATTCCTCGATTGAGGATGGTGCCGTGCTGGGACTCTTGCTGGGCCCAAAGCATCTTACAGACAAGACCCACCTGCCTGAATCGCTGAGAAAGTTTGAGAAGCTGAGGAAAGCAAGAGGCGAAGGCATTGTCAGGGAGACATTCAAGCAGCGCAAAGACTTCCACATGCGCGACGGGCCAGAACAGGAGGAGCGTGATCAACGAATGATTAGACAGTTGGGCAAAGAGCTACAAGGCGCGTTCCCAAGTCGATGGACATGTCCAGAAGTTCAACCATGGTTGTATGGTTATGACGCATTCAAGGAGGTCGAGGGTGCAAGTGCGAGGTAGAAAGGTTTGTGCATGCCGTAGCGCGCGCCCTAGAGTCTTTGACTTAGGCAGGACATAATGTTATGCTTGCAAAATACTTCTATTAAGCTTTCAGGCTATAATAGACTAGAGGTAGTATATTGTAAGTGCAGGTTTATTGTAAGCTGCCTTGCTATTAAGGCCTATAAGATATCACCTCTAACAATGTCTCCTACCTCTGTTAGAGCTAAACAATGTCAAGAGGTCTGTGTTCCTAGCTCTCAGCATTACTTACTAAGAGGAGGCTGCAACATAGATAGACAGGTGCAGCGTGCTTCTACTACTGTAGGAGCACCCTCCGCTACTGTGCAACGTGTGATTATGATAGCAGGCAGATCTGCGCCCAGCGTTGCGCATCTATAGATGTTTGTACCTTAAGGTAGGTACTCTTCTGCTCCTTCCCTTAGCAGTGACGGAGGAGAAATCTAACAGTATGTTAAGCCTAACACTACATCACGCTGTTTATATATTGCGGCACATCGCGTGGACATGGTGCTCTTAAGTGACATCGTTTCAATACCTAGCATATCCTACACATGCCATCGACCGTAGGGTGCGCGCTACGGTGGTTACACGCCGAACTCGCACCCGCGGTCAGCATTCGTAAGGCCGTAAGAAGCACGGTGCAATTGCGCGACCGCAGAGCAGCCTCGGATCTTTTCATCAACCCTCACTTCTGATTGGAGGCCTCTTCACTGTTCAAGCTTTACTTCAATGCTGACCGTTGTGACGTTGTTTGACGTTGTGGCACGAGGGTGTGGTGAAACTCGCTACTGTCATCTACTTTCCGAAATCCTCGGTCATTTGAGCCTCGACATATTGGGCAGACCCAACTCCCCTACGAAACAAGGCTGATCCCCACGATACGGACCGGAAGGATAACGCGGGTCTTGGATCATGAGGCTCCCGTCGACCTTCCCGTTCCTTGAGCTGATTACCGAGGATCTGGACGTGGGCGGGTAGTACCTTGCTCATGCAAGAGAATGACTCAAGCAGCAGCAAAGATTCCACTTACGTAGTATGTTTCGCTCCGAGAATTTCGCTGGTGTTAACGGCAGGTCTCTTGCTCATTTCCTCGAGAAGCAAAAAACAATGCCATGTGGTTTCGAAACTGCTGTGTCTTGGCCGCCGAGCCAGCCCGTATACAGGAAGATGTCGTGGCTACAAGTATATTAGTGCATGGAGTCGTCGCGAGTATATGATCATCGCATCGCATCGTCGGCTTTCATCATTCATTCTCCTCGTCTCTCATTGTGTCTTGCACTCACCTTCGCTTCTACTTCTCCAATCCGTTCGCTCATCAACGAGCTTGACTTTCGCTTTGCATCGTTGCCCAATCCGATCCTCGAACATGAAGTACTCAACCGCATTTATTGTTGCCTTAGCCGGTGCAGTCAATGCCCTGCCTGCGAGTACTGGATCTGCTGGGGTCAGCAACAAGAATAACGGCGCTAGCTGTGCAGGCAGTACTGGCGGTAGCTCTGAGGACGGTGTGAATGGTCGCACCTGCTGCACTGACATCACCGTTGTTTTCGCCCGTGGTACTGGAGAGCTAGGCAATATGGGTACCATCTCCGGCCCTCCCATGGTCAAGGCGATCAGGTCGAAGCTTGGTGCCGACAGGGTAACTGTTCAGGGTGTTGACTACCCCGCCTCTACTGCTGTAAGTCAATCCTGTCATCCTCTCACTCATTTGAATGCTAATGCCATGTTAGGGAAATGCCAGCCTGGGTGAAGATGGCGGCCAGGTCATGGCCCTGTACGTCCAGCGGGCAATTCAGCAGTGCCCCGGAACCAAGGTCATCGTTTCTGGTTACAGCCAGGGTGCTATGGTTGTTCACAACGCTTTCCCGAATGGTGTCACGCCGAGAGATGTCGCGGGAGTCATCATGTTCGGTGACCCACTGAAGCAACAGGCTATTCCAGGCCTTTCTGCCGACAAAGTCAAGCAGTTCTGCGGCACCTCTGATACCATCTGCGGCAGTGGCGGTGACGGTGGCGCCACTGGCGACCATCTCAGCTACGGCAGTGTTGCTGACTCTGCTGCTTCCTTCGCTATACAGGCTGCTGGTCTTTCTTAGGCCCGGCACTGTCGTGAGAGTTGACAGAGTAAGATGAAATCACACCAAATAGGGAAGGCTTGCGGAACCAGGGTCATACTTCCATGAACATGTATTCTAAATCTATACCGCACGCTTGCAACACTTGTATCATACCTTAACCCTCTCCTCCGTACTTTCTAATCAGTGACTTCATAATGCTCGCTGCGCCACTTTTATAACTGCCACCAAACATGGCCCAATGATTCAAGTGGTGATAGAGCTCGTACAGCTTCACCCTGTCCTCATACTCGTCAACAGGCTCAGACCTCGGGCACAGCTCATGATACTCCTTCAGAAAGCTTGTACCAAACCCACCAAACATCTTCATGATGCCAAGCTCGAACTCACTATGTGCGTAGCAAGCTGAAGAGTCAAATACTACATCTTCAGGCTCGCCTCCTTTGCTGCCTATGACACCGACGCTCGTATTGCCGCTCCAAAGATCGCCATGGACAGCAACAGGCGTCACGCGCTTCCCATTGTTGAGATGCTCGTCACCAATCAAGTGAGGAACTACTTGCGATGCGATCGTCTCAACGAGGTTGTGAAACTCTTTGTCCGAGCCTTGAGCCTTCTCGCCTGTTCGAAGAATGAACCGAAGGCGATTCTCAGCATAGAAGTCTGCCCAGCTTTCCTTGTAGCTGTTGTCTTGAAGTGTGTCACCACAGCAAGTAGTCGAAGGGAAGCCGAACATTGGCTTATCGTAGCCCTCTGGCGTTGGCGCGGGCGTGGTGTGCAACTTGGCCAGCTTCTGTGCCAAAGATGGTCCTTTGCCCCTCGAAGTTGATCGACCAGTTAGGTGCAAAAAGTCCGTTACCAGGAAAGAGATCTGTGGGTTTGATTCAAACTTTCCATAACCGTAGGATTGCGGACACAACGATGGGACCACGGCATTGATAGCGTTGAGTGATGCATGTTCGCCTTGACCGGTCTATTAGCTGCCTTTGTCGGGCCTTCGTATACGAGAGGTTGCTAACCTTCAAACATGATCTCCGCAGCGCTTCCACTACCTGTCTTCATGAAGAATGTTTTCTTGGTGCCATCGCTGAGCTTAGACACTATCTTCGAGGTTGAGGCAGAACTGCAACCTCCCCCACCAGCAGAGGATACGGTACTAGCGTCCGCGTCGAGACGAAGGAGTTTTAAAACACCCGAGTCGACCTTCATGGTGGACTTTGCAGGGTGGTATCGGACGAGTCTGAGCGTCTCATGTTGATGTGCATCTAATTGTGCAGCGTGACGTCATTGCTCCCGACTGAATGCCGAGACGAAGCGATACAGACTACCAAGGTACAGCCTTCGTCATCAGCGTTCACCGTGAAAGAAGCTCTGGCCCCCTCTCTCTACTTGAATATTCATCATTGACAGCAACGAGCCTTTGTGCATGTGATGGAAGCTCCGTTTAGTGATGAGCTTACGTCCGTATCGATATTAAGCCCGAGGTCCCAATTTACACCATTATTTAATTAGGCCAGGTCATAGACAGTGTCTCGTAAATCACCGGGGAGATCTCTGGTCAAACTTCGCTGAGGACTTGGCTCAAAGTTCGACAGAGTATTTGCATCACTTGTTAATGATTTAAATCGAGACAGATCTGCGCAGCGTGAGAGCTGACGACGTAGATTCACATCGGGGTCCGTTCAAGCTTCAAAAGTGATCCCTATTGATGCAACGCATCCAAGTATTATGCTGGTGAATCACACAGAGTAAGCAGTTCCCAACTCTAGTTGCTGGCAAGGCGCTCCCACGAATGGTGGTGCAGTGTTTGGAGCGATCGCTTGCACATTGTATCCGTGCTCGACCAATCTTCAGGAGCTACCTGTAGTCCATTAAATCAGAATGCCGGCATCCGAAGTCTGGTTTGGCCATCTGCAGTGCAAGTTATTTGAGCCTACCAAGCATCAATCATGTTGAGATGCCTTAACCAATGTTGGACTCGCACACCTGTCACTACTTCAAAGCATGACAAAGCAGGATTTTCCGCTGCCGATAAACAGTTCATGAGCAATGAAAAATAGTCTCCGTCCAGCCTGGGAATACTAACACCGAGACTCTAGTGGCAAGTGCTCAAGGTGAAGGGTGAAGTAATGAAAGTGTCGAGTTTCAACGGTATAAAGAGCCCACAGAATCTTTCCTGTAGCCGGACATTCACATCTCCGTTGAAGAAACGGCTCTCATTTGCGTGCGGATGGACATTATTCATGGAGTCTAGTGAGCTGAGATACTTCGCTACCGTGTTTAATGCTGGGCACCGACCGCAGCCTTACAGAAAGCTAAACAGTTGCTAAATGAAGGCCTCAAGTGTTGGCCTCCTGGAAATTTACTGGAAGAAAGAATCTCTTCTCGAGTCGATCGAGCAGGAAGAGGAAGTATACTTGATGTGGGCGACTCCTTACTAGATGGTCTTCAAGCCTTATCTTGTGAAGATGCTGCGTAAGACAAAGCTCTTGGCCAAAGTGTGGGCTCGGCTGGAGTGTGGTAAACTTATGTAATTCGCATGTGTGAGGCATGCCCGCACTCATTCGCTTCGTGCACTTCGCTTGATGATGACTCGTGCAAAGTGATCGGTGAATTCTATGTGACCCTTCGGCAACGCAGCTGCATCTCGTTTAGCACAAGGTCTGGCCATAAACCATTTAGGGTAAGCAGTTGGCCAAGTTTGATTCGTGAAGTGACGTGCTGAACATGCGATCATGCTGGCGTGAGCAGTAAGCGAGTCCCGCAAGTTGGATCTTGGGTACGGTATGGCGGGAAACGTCTCCTAGGGTCTGGAAGTGGCCTGTTACAGGACCCTGCCAAGTGTCAGTCGTGTCACTGAAAATGAAGACTGCACAACACAAGACTGAACTCTTGGGTGCTGAGGATGACTGGCTGTTTTGATAGGCTGAGTTAGCTAAGAGGAGCGTTATCAAGGACTCAGAGGAGATTAGTGCCTGAGCAGGGCTGCACAACACAGCTGCGATGGTAGAGCACCTGCACTCTGTCCTGAATGCGCGTACAAGCTGCAATGTCTCGTTGGCTATTTAGGCTGATTACCACCTTTCATCCATCTCGAGTTCTATGCCAAGCCAGTGGGCATAGCTTGCCATACACCAGCCAAGCACGGATTTGATCGTGTTGTGATAAATAGACTCGTGCGTGAGACGACCGTGGTGACAGAGCTGAGGCGATCATCAGAGCGGAAGCTAGTCAGGTACCGAAAGTTGACTGCGGCTCATCAGTAATCCCAGTGCTTGGGGTTGTGAGCGTGATGGTGCAGTTGTAGCTAGTGCTGACGAAACTAGACAGCCCAAGTGAGGTGCTTCCACACGACCGCGATGAGAGCAGGGCTGAGTGTAGGCAGCTGCTTCATGCCGGCATGTTGGAACTCGACGCACAACACTGACTGTAAGACTTGGGATTGTCTTATACACGCTTTATGGGCGGGTGAGATAGTGGGTGCACAGATGAAAATACCGAGTGATGCGGAAAGCAACGACGAGTCCATCGGAGCTCCTGAACCGAATCCAGCTATGTTGATCTCTGCGGGAACGGCTGAAGTTAAATACCGAGGGGAAGCGCTGCGATGTGACGAAGGTGTTGTAGTGCCTGATGCTGCGTACTATACCGGCAGCAAGAAGGGCGGAACTGCGGCAAGTGCCTTCATGGGAACCACTTCTATCTCCTGGCAACTTGGGATTCCAGCAGAAGTCGTCATAGCATGAATGTCACCTTGCAGACTGCCACTGTGTCGGCCGCCAGCCGTTAGGTAGCAGGGGTGGAAGTTGGCGTTCGCTTTATGCGCTGCATGTCGGCCTAGCGCATCGACTTAAGGTTTGGTGCATCGCTGTTCAAGTGAACGTGCATCTCTGTGGTCGGCGGACGTCCATGTGTATAAGGTCCAGAACTTCAGCTGTCAGCACTCTGTTGGAGTGTCGCAGCGTTTCATCTCTCCATTGCGGTTGTGAACCGGAACCTTGATCCTATTAAACTCCCGTGGTACTGCCGAATCCAGATCGCGCTCTCCTGTCCGCAAGATCTCGCCCAGTACCACCACCAAACAGCCAGCTTGCCACCATGGACTACGGATTCTATGGCGCTTCGCAGCAGCCGTACCATTATCTAGGGATGCCGGCAAATGCATACGCGAATACCGGCATCGATCCGGAGGCGATGCGCAGTGTGGTGAGTGTTCCTGTGAGGGTTGCAGTCTGCGTCACTGCCGCGGCCCCGCTCGCACCCAAAGATTGACCCTCGTCTGACCCTGACGGCACAGGAGCCTCTCGATGCAGGACTCTACTCAGGCGGCTACGATGCATTCACATTCCATGGGCTGCCGACGCCGCAGCAAGGCGGCTCGCCGGATAATGCAATCCAGACGCCCCTTCCATTGCCAACGGTTAATAGCGTAGATTCAGGATTGGGTGGGGAAATGGACGAGAGCGGCATGACAAGAGCTCGAAGCAGCAGCGAGGAGAAGGAGACAAACCTCACGCCTGCGCAAAGCAGGCGGAAGGCGCAAAACAGAGCAGCGTACGCCCTGCCCCGTCTCGACGTGGCCAAACATTGCTGACCCCTGATGTAGCCAGCGCGCCTTTCGTGAACGCAAAGAACGCCATGTGCGCGACCTCGAAGCCAAGCTTAACGCCCTCGAAAACAACACGCACTCGCTGCAATCAGACAACGAACGCCTCAAGCTGGCTTTGCAGCGCGCCCGCACCGAAAATGAGATTCTCCGCGCCACATCTGGCCATTCGCCATCTTCCTCGCGGAGAGTCTCGGCAAGCTATCCCTCACCAGGCGCACTCCTCCCAGATGATGAGATGGAAGAGAATGATTACAATGTGCAGGTACTAAGCAACGGCAGCGTTGTCAACACCGCCGACAAAGATCACCCTGCTTCACGCCACCTCTCCAAGGGTAGAGAGGTACCAGCTTCCCAGGCTTGGGATATCATCATGACGCACCCACTAGTCAAGCAAGGCCTGATCGATGTCACGGATGTCGTGGAGCGTCTGCGAGGAATGGCGAAGTGCAATGGTCACGGTCCAGTCTTCGAAGAAAGCACGATTTGGCAAGCCGTTGAAGAGTCCAGGCGCAGCGGTGGCGATGAGCTCATTTGAGCCACTGAATCAGTAGGTCTCTGTTCTTGTTTTGACTTCTTGTTAAGATTTTCCCCAAACGCTCGTTTCGATACGGGCGATTCCACGGCGTTCGAGGGCCACCTCTGGTGGCACCAGACTGTAGGCATGGACGAGGCGTTCTTCAGGTTATTGTTTTTTGCGTCCAGTCGAACTCGTTCCCATCAGAGATTGCTTCCACGATATCGAATACCCCGCGGTTTAAGCCACCGTCCACCTTCATACGTTGTATTACATCCAATGCACAATTTACTTTGGCCTCCATCTAATCAACAAGACTTCCTCGCTCCCATGCGCAGCCAAAGAGTAACACCAGCTTTGTACCTAACGTCATAGCTTCAGACCTGTTGCGGATAGCATGTAGGGCCTGAATCAATAGTCCGCCGGGTTGTCTCCGAGCTTTGACAGACAGCTAGTCGTGTGCCACAGCTGGCATCTTCCGACGCTTTCAATGCCACAGGCAAATCTTGGTTCCCATAGACTGATATGACGATAAATATGCTCAGCACAAGTTGGGTCAAGACGAGGCGTTCCACAGGCGTCCAGACATTGTACGACAATCGGGAAGTCGCCCGGCTCAATTTCATGACAACATCATACTCGTCAAATCCCAGTGGCATGAGCAGCGCCAATTTTCTGCGTCCTACCGAGAGTCCGCAATATGATTGACAGTCAGGTCGGAGGAAACACTTGTTTCGAGTCTTTTTGTCAAAATGCCTATGGTACGTTCCAGTGCAAGCAGAGAGCTGCGCTGCTAGCTCAGCCGCGCATGGCTGCAGACTCCGGCACTACGACTTCTTATCATCGGGTAAGGATCATGGCGCATTACTATTCTCTCTCATAAAACAAGCGTCTTCCTCAAAGCTTCTTCGCCGTGGGGTTGGCGATAATTCTTGCTCCATCGGCGAAGTCCACGTTCCCCGCCATTCTGAGGCTTCCACATCCCACATGCACTGCAGACTAAATACTGCGAAGCACACAGTCAGCATGCCATGCGGCCTGTCAGCCACCGAACCAAACAACAGGCACGCTGGAGCCAGTCCAGTCGGACGTTCCAGCACAGTGTCAGCATAGCACCGGCATGCCAGATTCGATATTGACCAGCATTACCACGAGCACCGGTGAGCTTAACGGAGCAAGACGCACACGGGCACCGGCACCAGACGCAGTTCAAAACAACATCCATCGGAGCTGTCAATACCGGGCTTAACCGTCTGTCACTGAAGCCTCAAAATACTACTTGCAAAATAAATTCAACCACGGTCTACACTAAGGCTACGTTGGCCAAATGGGCGTAGCGCATCGTAAAAAAGCAGATGTTTGCTGATAGGTCCACGATGCAGGTGTATGTAGAATGGAAGCTTATCGGATCTCGACTCCGGCCAGTATGAATCTGGGTAAGTATTCTGTTGATGCTCATCTGTGCTGAGGCTTAGTTGACAGCGGATAAACAGATGTCGTCTTCACGCGACGACTCTTGTCCTACTGCACAAAAAGGGCGAACAGCACGAAGACCCTCATTGTTTGCTCAAACGCGTCAGTTCTATCCCCGAACTGGAGGTACACGACGATCGACGTCATACCCCGCGTCTCGTTTCGGCAGGTGGGGTAGTAGATCTGCAGGACGCGGGCGCGGAGCTTCGAAAAGTTTCAGGCGTCAGCTTGAACAAACACCAGCAGCTTCACATACCCATTGTTTTCTTGAAGAACCTCTTGCAACCACAATACCCTCGTCCTCAGTTGTGAAATACAGCCGCCACCATGCAGATGCCTGATATGCCCATCAACGTTGAGGTTGACCCCAATGAGGACACAGAATGGAACGACATCTTGCGCAGCAAAGGCATCATCCCCGAGAAGCCGCCGTCACCGACGCCCATGATTGAGGAAGCACTCAATGAAGCGCGCAGACTTGCACACGAGAACAGACTTGAAGGGAAAGAGCTGGACGAGCTAGCAGAGCTAGAAGACGAGGAGGATGAGGACTTCCTGGAAAGCTACCGGTACGTCTCTCGCACATAGCGCCTCCCCCTGCAGGAAAACGCGACACCAAGACTTGCCCTGCAGTCCTCGCTGATCAACTCAGACAAAAGCGCATGAACGAACTCTCCAGCATCTCCACCGCATCAATTTACAACCAAGTTTACCACCTGCAAAAGCCCGACTACAGCCGCGACGTAACCGAAGCCTCCAAAAAATCCCACATCTTCGTGCTCCTCACCTCTTCCACCGGCACAAACACCGAATCCCGCGTCGCAGCTGAGTCCTGGACCCTGCTCGCACAGCGCTTCGGCGACGTCAAGTTCTGCTCCATGCGCGCGGACTTGTGCATCGAGGGGTATCCTGACCGCAACACGCCGACGGTGCTGGTGTACAAGGACGAGCAGATTGTCAAACAGATTGTGACGCTGAGGGAGTTGAAGGGGCCGCAGACCAAGGTGCAGGATTGGGAGAAGGTGCTTGTGGATCTGGGGGCGGTGAAAATCGGGGATTCGAGATTGAGCAAGAGACCTGGGCAGGAAGAGGAGGGCGAGAAAACGACGGGGATACGGCAGGGGAAGAGCATGCAGCAGGATGGAGAGGATAGTGATTGGGATTGAGCTGCGAGTTGAGCTAGACACAGATCGAGGACAAGGTGGAACCCAACCCGGTGCGCCGGTGCGGTGGGAGGTAATGGTTCCACCTGCAAGGGACCTGCAAGCGAGAGCTGCAACATGCGGACAATACGGCTTATAGTAGACCGTCGGTAGTATGACATTTGCCGCTGGGCGGAACACCGGACTCGACGAATGAAGCAAAAGATCCCTACGTGAATACCCAGACTCGGCGTTGTCAAGCATCATGTGTGAATAGTTCCGCTTCCAGTTCCATTCGAACGAGCCTGAGCATCAGCCAAGACCGGACGAGGGGTCCTCCAAGATTGTGGTAAGAGAGCTAAGGTGTAGCGAATGTATATTGTCATCTTCGCGATATGTACGATTTACAATTTGATACACAACTCCCGTAATGCCTCCCTTCACTCAACATTATTTCCACCACCACCTACCCACTCCCTTGTTCCTACAGTAACTTCCTCGTCCTTGATCCAGCCATATTCCGCTAAAAGAACCTCCCACTCTTACCGGGCTCGACGCTGTGCTCCACCACGGGAGCATGCTCGTCGGCATCAAAAGCGCCGGCGCGGGTCGTCTGGCGCGGCACAGGGCGATCCAGCGCATCGAAGCGATGACCCTTGACCTTGGCCCAGATCCAGAGGGCGGAAATACGAAGCGCGCACGCGCCCAAGGCCCAGAGCAGACCGCCAAATGGGGCGGCAACGAAGGCACCTACATGTGTAAGCCTCCCTACAAAACATGCTAGGAGAGGTAGGGGGTCATGAGCCAACTTACCGAAGGCACTCCAGTCATCTGCGTACAACCCGCCTTCGAGAAGCAGAAGGCGCCCTGCGAGACGTGTGTCGCCGTCGTAGTACACAAGTCCGAAGAGGAAGATGGTGAAAATACCACCCAAACCACCGACGACGAAGTCGAAGCCTCTGTACCAGTAGCACTTGTCACTCAGGCCGATAACGAGGCATGGCACAACCGCCGCACTGACAAGGTCACTGATGAGGAAGATCTGCAGGATATCTGGGCTGCGCAGCGCGACAACGACGACCGGGAAGATAATGGCCACGACGAAGGCACGGATGATCCAGATGTTGAGCTTGTTCCTAAAGAAGTCGTTGGAGCCCGTGGATACCATCGAGCTTTGGAAGGAATCGAATGCCGCGCAGGATAGCGAAACGGTCATTACGAGCACCACGCCGACGACCCAGTTGGGGAGCTGCTGGAGTAAAAGGAACAATGCTAGCGAGCCGCCTTCGACGTCGGACATGTCCCATGCCCCGCTCCACGCGGCCAGTAGACCGGCGACACCGACGAGAGTCAGGATGATGAGCACACCGACTGAGGCAAGAGAGACACCGATCCAGAGGTCTCTGTCTGTGCGAGAGGCGAAGGTACGCATCCAGAAGCCTGAGAGGAAAAAGTCGTTCGTCAGAATGGCAACGGGAAGGATGTACAGCAGCTGCCAGCCCAGCAGAGAAGAGTTGAGGTACCCAGATTGCTCAATAAGGGGGCGCTGGATGTCTGTCTCCACACCGACTGCAATGACACCGAGGATGATGAGGCCGAGGACCATGCCTCCTTGGATGTTGTCGGTCACGAAAGACACCTTGAACCCACCGAGGGAGGTGTAGATTGTAGTCACTGCGGCCTCAACGATGACAACGGGGAGGCCATTGAGACCGGTGAGCAAAGTAACGATCTGCTGGAGGGCCGAGAGCTCAGCGACCATGTATAGGAATATGGTGATGAGCGTGCATATGCTCAAGAAGATACCTGCAACAGCTCCATAACGTTGGCGAGTCCATTCTGTCAAAACGAAGCCTTCAGGGCATTTGCGTCGAATGATCGGGCCAAGAGCACCAAAGATCAAAAGTGGCAGAGCCGAGGAAAGGGCGTACACCAGAAGACCTTGGACACCTGCGATCGTAGCGATCTGCGGGTAAGTGAAAAGGATTCCAGAGCCGAGTGCTGTTTGGCAAAAGCCTAGGTTAGCTGTCTGAAGCAATGAGGGGGGTTTAAGGGGGAGTAGCGGCAGCACGTTCCTCACGCAAGTATTATCTTGATCGAGTTCTGACGGTACTTCTCAGCTTCACTTTGACCTGAACAAGCGTCCAAAAACGCTCTTCGGTCTCAGATCTGCGCCCGCAGTGTAGCCGCACAAAGACTGCTCCAGCAATGCTGCCAAACAGCGATCACGAAAGCAGCCTCTGTGAGAGATCTCAAATACGAACCTGAAGACTTGACTGTATTGTGCGCTCGTGGCGCAGTCGACCTTGAATGCACCTCGATCAGGTGATGTCGTAATGTTGGATCGATACTGCCGCTGCTCTTCACGCTGGACGCGCTGTTACACGGATGCACTCACCCGAAGCGATGAAGTTAAGAGCGAGCGGTACGCCTGCAACACGTCAGCCTTCGTTCGAGGGGTGGATAATGGTAGCAGCGTCAAGAATCGTGACGCTTGGTGGCTGAGGTTCTAACCCTTCTGTGTGCGATTGCTCGACAGCCACTCAGTCTTCGACTGATGTCGCAATCGCCATGCAATGAAGCATCCCGAAACCCTGATAGCTAGTTAGCTTTGTGGTTCCACGGTCGCACGACTCAAGGGGCTCCACAGTTGACATACAGAAATGCGCCGAGAGTCAGGTAGATGATAGCGTTCGACGCCGGCTGTGAAGGAATCCCCATGTTGCAAGATATATACAAGGAACTTCTAGTCTATACAGAAGGTGAGCTGTCGCAATGCAGGTCATGCAGGGTTGCAGCTCGAGCCAGAGGGTTGGGAGACAGAAAGTTTTGCGGTCTGCGCTAGCGCTGGACGGGGAAGGTGCCGATGATGTCAAATAAATCGCAGGCCAGAGCGCTGTCTCAACTCCACGTGGGGAAGTCTGAAGTCGACGCTCTTGGTGTGCACAAGTGACAAGACACATTACGATGTTCCGTAATGGAAAAATAACCTTGACTTGGCTTACATGTCTGAGCGTACACGGCTTGCGCTCGTCTCCATATTGATACACTGCATCAGGCGAGAAGCAATCCGTGAAGTCGTTTGCATTTTGTTAATGTCCACAGAACGCCCATATAGCTCCGTAACGCGTGTAAATGCCACAGCGTGAGAAACCTCCAGCGCCTTGCCTCAGCAGCCGCCAGCTCTGTATCGCAGCAGCACGGTGCCTTTGATGCCCCTCCCCTCCTTCTCTGCTCAATCACCATGCGTGTCGGTCCCAGTTTGGATCTGCAGCTGTCAGCCACCGCCTGTTGCCTTCTCTGCTTCCACTCACCCTGCACAAATGCCGCCAGAACCTTGCTCCCTGTCTGCAGCAGCGGGTGCCCAACGACGATCTGCAGGAACCGCTGCAGCCCCTCTCTCCTGTGCTCGATTACGTCGTCTGAGAAGCGGTTGGTCAGGACCTTGCCTGGTAGAGGCGGTATGGTGACGCGCGCACTTTCGCGCTCGAGGATGTCTCTGAAAGCTTCGAACTCATTGTAGCGCCGGCGTACCGACGACGACTTCAGCTTGAAGGCGGGGATGTTGGTGCGCATTACGATCTCGTAGGTTGTGTACATGCCGCGGCCGACGCCTGTCCACAATCAGTCTCTCGTCCTTCTCTTGCCTCTATAGCGTGACTGTGTACCGTGTGTCATGGGATTGCGGACCTGTGCACGCGACATGTGAGCGAGGTTGCGGGGTGCGTTCAAGCAAGGGCGCGTACCTCGATCTCGAGGAAGTTCTCGGGCGGCCCGTACAGTTCTTCGAAGGACTGCTGGCGCGCATCTGGTATGGACTGCATGGTAGTGTCTAGTGCGTGTGTAGTGTGCAAGAGCGTTCGGCGCAATGCGAGCGTTGGCTGATCGAAGAGGTGGGGCATTCGGTTCGGCCTCGCCCGACTGTTTGGATGCCCGTGCTGGCGTGCGCCTGCCTTGCTTCTCTACCGCAATCTTGCTAATTATGGCAATTGGGCTTTCCTTCCAGCATTTGCGAATGCTATCAACCTTCAGACAACTTGCCCATCGTCAAATATCACGATTCGCAAGTTAGTGATGTCTGTCCTGCACGCGCTCTGGAGTTGCAGTCTCGAAAGTGAACGCCTCTCAGGCTTCACCGCTGCATGCATTGTCTCGAATCCAACTCCACGGTTGCTGACCTACACATCAATCCTTAGTCGAGTTGCGAACTGCTCAATGAAATCAAATCAACTCATTCCCTATGGCGGACACTTTCTCGCCGTCTCCATGTCTTGATCTCAGCCTGCTGATGGATCCTCCGCGGATCCTCTCTTCACCCTGCTTTGAGTGCTCAGCCTGCCTGTGCTCAGCCTCCACGAAAGGATACCCAGCGCTTATGACAGCCCCGCATTTCATCCGGATACCTCAACCCCGGTATAAGGAATCCTTAAAGCTCAGGTTGCGCCTGTACCCAGCAACACCAACTACCTACTATGGATCATATGTACTTGAGCATCTGGGGCGGCGGGCCTGACGACGAAAGCCTGCAGGCAGTGATACCAAAGGTTTACGACCTACCAATTCGAGACCGCGAACCTGCCTGGAACATCCTGCGTTCTGATTCAATCCGTGGTAGCGTCTTAGAAAGGTACCTCCTCGGCTTGGTAGAGTCTGCGGCGCTCTGCTCATCATGTCAGGATCTCCCGCTCACGCTCGTCCTTGAATCGGAGAAGCAGCGAGCCAGAAGAGTTCAGCAAGGCCATCGGGAAGAAACGCACTACTTAGAAAATGCACAAGGTCTCTTCTACTCAGCCGAGAAGTGTCGCATATGCGCTCTGTTCTTACTAGTATTGGCGAAACTTTCACCGGATCCACTTGAGATGGATGCAGGACATGTGACACAGTCCCCTATGCTTCTGCGAGGCGTCGGATATCCCCTGACCGGGATCGAGCTTGGGGTGCAGTGGACAAGCAAGCAAGGTTTGCGCAAACACCATGCATTCTACAGCTGGTCGGCTCCGATACTGCTTACAACAAACAGAAACCCATTAGGTAAGATGGTTTGCTTATCGTACCTACCCCAGTACACTGACCTCGATCCAGCATCAGGAAAAGTATCACAGCTCATAAGTGGACGGCTACCTTTCGGCCAGACCGAGTCTATCGATGTATTTAACTGGCTCCGTAAGTCTATGGTGATATGCAAAACGCAGGTGGATCACGAGTTCTGCAATAAAGACTTCGACACTCGTGCCGCATCAAATGAGGCCCCTCGACCTACTCGTCTTATACTCATTGAGCTGGTGAATGACTGGCGCCGCTTTCACGTCCGTATCGTGGGGGCAGGAGATCGACATCTCGATTACGTTGCCTTGAGTCATTGTTGGGGTGGGTTTCAACCCATTCAGACGCTCTTGAGTAACGCGAGAGATCACGAACAGTCAATAAGTTTCCAAAGCCTGCCAACGACGTTTCAAGATGCTATCATCGTTACCGTAGAGCTCGGCTATCGCCATCTCTGGATTGATACACTATGCATCGTGCAAGATGATCGGGCCGAGTGGAAGAGGGAAGCATCGATTATGGGCGCTATCTATGCGAATGCACAGATGACGATTGCAGCGTCGCACGCGAGAAACTCGACTGAAGGTCTTTTTGGACCACGGGGCCAGCCAACCTCGTGGTATTCTATTCACTCACCAATGAAAATAGGCGATCATGACGACTGCGAGCTCATTCTAGCCGCATCAGATCACACACACGCAATGCGATGTGATCCACTCAATGGCTTCGTAGCCAGACGGGCATGGTGCTTTCAGGAACAGGTACTCTCAAAACGAGTCTTGTGGTTTACAGACGGCGAGATCGTCTTCCAATGTCGCAAAAGGATGGAGTCCGAAACAGGTCTTCCTATTCGAGACTTTGAGTGGAAGAAAGAGCTGTCTGACTGGCTATGGATCGTCAAGGAATACTCAGGCCGCAATGTGACCCATTTCGAAGATCGTACGTGGGCTATCAAAGGTCTGGTCAGCATGGTCCGAAGTCTCTATCGCGGGAGGAAGTACGAAAATGGAGTTTGGCATGGGTCATGGGAAGAGCCTGCAGTGTGGCAGACCATGGCTCTTGCAAATTCGCCGCAGAACACCGACGGCGATTGGATTCACCAACTCCTTTGGCATCACTGCTTCAGAAAAAGCGTCTGGGATCCCAGGCTGCTTGAAGAACTTCATCAATCTAGAACACCAAGTTGGTCCTAGATGTCTACTGCGGGTCCTATCAAATTCTTACGAAAAATCAACAATGCACCCAAGATCAAGGAGATCATCTATTACCTCCGCCGATGCAATGTCGAGTTGGAGCAAGAGGGTATGCTGAGAGCGAGAGTCGCTCTATGGCCGGCTACTGGAGTTCACAGAACAGCTTACGACCATCTGACGCATTGTCTGGATGCAAAGCAAGACATCACCACGGTGCAGTCGCCATCATCTTTCCTCGTCGAGAATGTCAAAGAGCTAGGTGATTACAGCGCCATTGACCCCGACAAAGACGGTGACCATGAGTTGCTCTCTGCATTCGGTCTGATTGGAGTTCTGCTCAAATCAATCTGCAACCTCTCCAATAGTGGAAACCTCGGCCGCCCGGTTTACATCATGCGGAGAGGCAACTTGGACGACGTGCATCATCCATGTGGATGGGCGGTCCTTGATGAAGATGTGTCCGTCGAGGAGCTTTCAAAAGGACCCCGCCTTGTCGATACCTCTCTCTTCATAGTACCAGTGATGACCTGGGCTACCCGCGCATCTTCGAAACTCAAAGGCTACGAGCCCTTTCTCCATCAAGTCCTCATGCTTAAATTCGTAGACCCTGAGCCCTACAATGAGCGGAACCCGCTTCGCTTCACCGAGGATCCTGACACGCGGACCAGAACTCGGTACAAAGCGAAGCAAGACAAGGTCAAAGCGAAGGCGGAGAGCTGGATGCCGAATGTTGCGGGTGTGCCCCGGCCGCCGCCAAACTGGAAGCACGCTGGCACTTTTCGACGCGTGGGGTGTGGATTTGTTAACGCAGAGGCTGGGCTTGGGACGGTGCAAGATATGTTTCGTGAGATCAGCATCATTTGAAGTCTACGAAGCTGGGCAAATCATAGGCGTTCGTACTCCGAGGCTTAGCGAGGCTGGTTCTGGACCCCGCAAGACGAGGCGGAGGTCTCGACCGTCCAAGCCACGTGAGCCGCCTAGCGCGCAAGCCGACTACCACAAAGGCACCTCGTTCACTTGTTTAAGCTTCCTAAGCTTCCCAAGATCCTGCATATTTCAGCCGCAAGAATAAGCTTCGCACACCGTTGCGAACGATCTTGCTCCGGCCAGCTGAATTCTAGATGTATCAGCGCACCACCCCTTCTTAGGAGCACATCTCGACTTCAGAAGAGCCGCTATCGCCTAACAATGCCTTAACTAGACTACCGTTTGTATTCAGCAGACCGAGTTAGGATATCTAGTCGCTCGGCGTGGCCGCTCCTCGATATTTGGTAGAAGGCAGATTGTGCCCAAGCTGATTTCAGAACACGTTCACGGTATAAAGAGGCGATTGAGACGGCATTTGTATACAGCCTTCGCCTCTTAAACACTCTCATATTTGCTGGACTAGCTTCGGAACATCGAATCTGTTCACCTTGGATTGACAAGAATGAAGACGCACACTTTGACAGCTGTTTCTGCAGCCTTTGCGCTGAATCGACTCGTTTCAGCGTTACCATCACACCTGGCCACACGACAAAGCATCGACTTCGATCTAGTCGACTCTACGCCAGACCCAACAATCAAGCCAGAAAACACTACAAATCTCAATCCAGCCGTGGCTATCGCATCAGTAATCGCTGAGGTAAAGGCGAACCCTTTGCCTCAGGATAAACGTTCCCTCCAAGCCAGAGACATTGTGGTTAGCACTTATGCTGGGTATACTGCGAACCAGGCGATCGGCAATGCTGCTATCAACGCACCCTTGGACTGCAACAAGAAGGCAAGCACCCAAACTTCCTGGTTCCAACACATGTGCTTACTGTTGGCTATAGGATACCTACATGGGAGTGAAGCTCTTCACCCAGACAGGGTTTGACACATCTTTATGTGCTGCCGCATGCACCGCGCAGAGCCAGTACAATACAGCGCATCCGCCTCAAGACCGTTCAGCCCAGACGTGCCAATTCTACAATACATACGCCTTGTACAAGAATGATGTGTATGAAGGTCAATACTGGTATGATGGAATCCTGCCATCAACATCGATGTGAACTGATAGGAACATGCAGCACCCTATACAACCAGACATGGGACTCGTCTTATGCAACCAACACTGGCCAGTGGCGAGGAAATGACCACTACACCATCCAGAACAGTTACATTGCCTCAAATGCATCAAACCCGGGAACTTGTCCTACAGCTGACGTCCAGACAGCACCTGCGGGTCAACCAGTTACTCAGGCGCCTATACAGCCACCACTCGATCTCACCCAATGGACTGCCTTCGTCGATCCGCCTGGTAGCTTTACGCAAGCGCCTAATCTGCTCACCCTCACACGTAGCGAAAGCGTTGGTAGCTTCATCAGATATCGATTTCCCACATCGCCTGGCACTTCATATGAGATTTCGTTCGACTACTTCATAAATGCTCCTCAGGGTCAAACATCCCAAACAGGCTACAGCATCCAGTTCGGCACCAGTGGGGATCTAGGAATTGCCTTTATCGCTTGGGACAGTGAGTCTGCCCAGCTGCAGTTTTACGAGCAGTATACAGGCCATTCCACTACGTCGTCAGCGGATATCGCCGCTGTCTCCTGCATGAAGGCAAACTACCAGCCTCGGACGAAACCTGCGTACGGGCAGTGGAACACAGCAAAACTGGCTATGCGGGCGGAATCTACTACTGGAGTCTTTGCGATGGGATCGGGAGGTGTCGGTAATATGCAATGGAAGAATTTCTACATTCAGACGAAGGACGCTTCTTGGTGCCCGCAGGCCGCTTGATAGCCGGATACGTAGTCCCACCGTAGAGCATCGATCAGTTTGATCGTCGATTTATTTTCAGTTACAATGTATATCACTTGATTGCAGTACGCCATGCAACTGTCCATGAGCTGGACGAATGGACGAAGTCCCAAGTTGTCTTTTCCTCCATGCTGCCGCGCTACCTACCTATCCTTCCTAACACAAGCTGCAAAGACAACCAAGCAATTGATACAACATATATCGCATCGCAAAATATGGCCCCAGTTATGAAGGGAGAACGCCAATACCGAACTAGCTGCGTGTCGTATTGCTCTATTCAGCGTGGATGGCAGCATACCATCGTAAACGGATACGAAGAATGAGCAGGATTCTCGTACCTCGCCATGCAAAGGAGCCTGGTGTGGCATACAAAGTATCTCAAGCCCAGCCTGCCCAGACTTTTCGGAGTGGGGGTAATCCAAGTCTCCACGTATGTAAAGCGCAACCGAAGAACCAATCGTCTACTGACGAATATCCTTAGAGTCCTCGTTACTGAGTGACCTGTTCGTGTGTTCATGGCTTGAGAACAGAACACGTCGATGGAGCAGATTACGGAATGCTTGGCATCGAAAGCCGTCGCCTCCCGGCCTCAGCTTCGTTGCCTCCCAGATCTGTTTGCACCGCCCTTTCCAGAGGAAAGCCAGACGGGCTTGGAGTACCCAGGCCAACTTGTTTGATAAGGCACACCATACAGAGGATGTTTCGTCAAAAGGCGCATTTCACATACCTCGAGCTGTCAGGCTGCCGTGTCAGACTTGGCACACTGAGCCACGCAATGTAAAGCTGAGAGCTGACTGCATATTGCAGGGCTACTCTTCGCTCGGATGATTCCCTGCTCACGTCATCTTTACCGGGGGCTTTGTGGGCTTTGGCATCTGTATATGTCTGCAAGACCTGCACTCATTCAATGCATAATAAGCGCAACGGTCTCCTGAATCATCTCAGCAGTGCTAACTGGTACTCATAGCACCGAAATAATTTCCAAGCATGACAGCTGTATCAGCTTAGTCTACATACGTTGCTGTTGCCTATTAGAGCCAACAAAACTTCGATAAAGCTTCAATACGACTAGAAGAAGACTTCATTTTTGAGTCCAACAGAACGTACACGATGGATCCTGAGACTTCTCAGAGCGTAGCGGCTGTCATTCAATTTTCTAGTTGCGGCGAATGTTTACCCACAGATCATGAGATGCCCCTTGCAGAATGTCAAGCGGAGTGGGACAGAAGGCGCAGTTTAGGCCTACGAAGAGCTGTACTCCAGTTGCACTTGGATGACGAGGATTCGAGCAAGTCCCCCTGCCAAAGCTGTCAAATTCTTCCGAACGAGCTCATCAAAGCAGCCGGGCGGCGCTTGAGCAACGGTAATCTACTGTCTGGCCAGGAAGGCTTCGACCATCGCTTCGGTGAACAGACACGATCAGCTGGGTAGAAAGCGGCAGATCGGGATGCTCTGGTCCGTTGTAGAAACACCGGTATCACCTCTAAAGAACCCGGGGTTCCTACCGTTAGTTCTTAAACGAGATTGTTCTTCGAATGGTAAACGTAAGCGTGAATTGTAGCTCTTGAGAGTACGTAGTGAGTGCATGTACCAGAGCTTTGATTAGTCTCATTGCTGTGAGGTTCGTACCAATCTGGCGCTAAGACCCGTCGACTGCACACCCCTGCAAGGGTTAGTAACACAAAGTCAGGCTGAGCAAGGCAGCAACAACGCAGGTAATCTTGGCATACGGAGCCCCCTTCCCACCGGGTTAGACCCCATTCGATGCCCAGCTTATGCCAAGCTCAGCCAACTCAGCCATTGGAAGTGGGGTCTCAATGCTGACTGTTCATCTAGTATTTGAATTCCTTGCCTGTTATGAGGCGGAGCGCTCAAAAAAAGATTCATATCTGCAATATCGCGCTTGTGTCAATTGACTGCTAGTTCCTCATTCAATTGTATGAGCTGCAGTCTCTTAAAGAGGCAAGACCATCGGTCTGTCGGGTTCCGCCCGACCAGAGGACACCCCCAACTTTACAACAGTTCACTAAGATGTCTTCCATTCCATCCTCTTACGCAGAAGCCATGCGCATCATGGGTCGTGGCCAAGATTCTCTTCCAATCGAGCGCGATAGATTCCTGAAGGAACGAATGCAGATATTGGATGGGCCGACATCTACAGAACTCAGCTGCTTACGACACCCTTTGTGATGCTTGTCAGAATCCTCCGGGCAGAATCGCAAGTTTGGAAGCGCTACGACTATCCGCTGGCTACTTAGGTGTCAAGGATGAGGAGTTCACTCACCTCGCGAACGCCCGTACATGGATTAGCACCGCGCAAAAGTGCAGGATATGTGCGCTTCTTCTATATTGCGTCGAGTATACGCTCTCGAAATGGAACGCGGCAGCATTGTCTGAGAGTACATTCAGAGATGCGCCTCTTCGCATATGTCCTATATTCGAAGATCCCAAACTATGGCCCGCGATTACACCCCTGAACTCGAATCGCCTAATAGGATTACGCATTGTGGTCCCCTGGACATCTCTCGGCGGGACGGAGGACAAAGACCCCTCAGTGGAGCATCGTAAGCCAGTCGTCATGGTGAACACTGTCAGTGAAGATGGTAGGCTTCATATAGCACGAGATATCGGGGTACGAGAATACTGATGACAATTCTAGGCGCTACCCAGTCGAAGGCAAAATCTGGTAGCCAAAGTCATACCGAATATGTAAAGAGAGACGAGACGTTCAACTGGCTTAGCGCTCGCATGGATTCTTGCAGGAACCACCACGAGGAATGTGAGGATCTGCTTGACGCTCGTACTCAGAATTGGTTCAGAGCTAAGCGCAAACCCTTATCCTACAGCCCTCTCCCTACCCGAACAATCTTCATAGAGGCCGATAGGAGTGAAAACGGCTTCTCCTGTCGGCTAGTAGAATATGCTGACAAACATGCTCCGTATGTTGCTTTGAGTCATTGCTGGGGAGCAGTCAGAGATCATCCACCCAAGACAACAATAGAGTCCTATTCAAAACACAAAGTGTCCATCAACTTCGAAACTCTTCCGTAAACTTTCCGAGATGCTATCCTCGCTACTAGGAGACTTGGGTTTCAGCACCTCTGGATTGATTCTCTTTGCATCATTCAGAATGATGCAGACGACTGGGAGGATCAAGCTCGCAGCATGGGCTTAGTCTACTCAAATGCTCAAGTGGTCATAGCAGTATCGCACGCAGAAAACGCCAGCCAGGGATTATTCCTACTGCGCGATCCCAGTCCACGGATCACTATGAGTCTTGCCCCTCAGAACACAGTTCCAACCAAGGGTCCAATCCAATTAGCAGTTCCCGACTATACATACGCTATGCGATGCGACCCTTCAACAGGGCCACTATCTAAGCGTGCCTGGACGTTCCAAGAGCAAGGCGTCGCTAAGCGTGTCATATGGTTCACCAACGGCGAAATCGTCTGGCAGTGTCGCAAAACCAGCCTGTCAGAGACTGGACTGGTGCTGCGGGATATAAGTTGGCATGACGAGTACTCTGACTGGTTGTGGATCTTACATGAATATTCTGGTAGACGAGTGACATATGTCAAAGATCGCTTAAGGGCAATCCAGGGTCTTATCGACATGCTCCGCCATCGAAACATGTACGCTAAACCAGACTCTGAGGTGTGGATCGGATACCCGCCCGAAGAGGTCGGGCTCGGCCGGTATTTCAACGGTCAAGCCTACTGGTACCATCAGTTGATGTGGCATAGAAGGTCTACGGGTAGCCCCTGGAGTAGTGAAGAGGTGCAGCAACTCCAGCGCGCATTCCTGCCGTCGTGGTCTTGGGCATCCTTCCCTGGAGCAGTGGAATTCATGCAGTCTATGCGACCAGCAACGGACCAGACCAAGTTCTACTTCTATCCCAGAGCAAAGATCGAATGCAACCCTCCTGATGTTCTCAAAGTGACAGAGGCACTGATGTGGCCATTGTCTAGTCACGCATGGAACGCCAAGCACCCGACAGGAAGACCAGCCAAAAACAAGGACGATGCGGTAGGCCGAGAACGATTCAAGGACCTTTCTATTGATCCTAGCTCCGGTACACAATCGCCCAAGGGTAAGGAAGAGATGAGCGACCCGGTTTCCAGCGACGAATTCAAACACTTCTTTGATAGCGTGCGTCGACAAAACCTGCGCATTCTAGAAAGGGACGATGCTCATGGTTTCAATGTACTCGGCACATCATCTCTGGATGGCAAACGTAAGATCTGTGGTTGGGCCATCCTTGACGAAGACGGAGCCGCTGGGGATATTGCGAAAGACGAAGACGGCATGTATTGGGCTATACCCATCATGACATGGACCCTGTCCACAAGTACTACTATTCTCTTTCACCAGATACTAATACTAAGAAAGCAGCACGGGGGGGGAGCACAAGAGCAAAAAGGCTCTACTCCGAATGCCAGACAAGAACATGGACCGCTCACAGGATTTAAAACAACGGTGGAAGTCTACCCGGATCGATGTGGGAGACAAGTTCTCCGAAGTTCGGGACAGAGTTTTAAATCACGTCGACTTACGAAAGCGGGCAGGCACATATCGTCGGGTCGGCTGCGGTGTTCTGACCGCCGAAGCTGGGAGGGGAACGAAGGACGATCGACAGGCAGACATCTACATTGCCTGAGTATCGGAACCACGTTAGCGACAATATGACGATACAACAAGTCTCGACAGAAGTGTGACCTAGCCACTGCATGCCTATGGTCGTTCTCATTTTCTGTACAGAAGTTTTATCGGCAGTCCTCATATTGCGTGGGTCTAGTCGATACATGTAAAGCATGATCTCAACTTTGATTGCTTATACCCACTCCTATATGTAGCACTATAGGCAAAAAGTTTTTAATTCTAAACTTCTAGCGAGTTTGCGTGACCCAAGAATCATTGTACAGGATTTCACCTAAGTACGACGCGCCCGCAGAGGTCTGTAACCCTGTGATCGATATTGCGATCAAGATAGGATCATTCCCGCTTTTGACCAACACCTGAATTTCTGCCCACCGCAATGATTACATAAACCAAAGAAGCAGTCGCCACGTAGTTTGGTCGGAGCGTCTGCGCTTAATGACCCTTAACATTGCAGACCGCTTTGATATGGAGTGAACATGAACCTTTAGAATTTAAATTGACGCCTCACGATGATGCAGGTATAGTGCATATCCACGTTAGCAATACTAGGGTCCTGTTGAAAGGGAGATATGGATCAGAACCGCAGGAGTTAAAATTCGAGACGTATTTTGAAGTTCATTATTGAAATTCATTAAGCCAGATGCTGGCTGCTATCGTACTATAGGGGGATATCATATCATCGTTCCTTCCATTTCATTCCTCCAGCTGCACTCGTATTTGACGAGTCGCTTAACCATAGGTACGGTCACCACCGGTGGTCTTGGAGCCATCGAGGTCAGAGTCGACGCGGGGGTCGAGCTTGTTGAGGAGGTTGGAACCGTGGGGTCCGGCGGTCTTGTTGGCGTTGTCGTTGCCAACGTGACCGGGGTGGCTGGCACCAGTGAGGCCAGCGCCCTGGGTGGTGCCGTAGGTGTTGCCCTGTCCGCCATAGCGGTCAGAGTCGACACGAGGATCAGCCTTGTTGCCGAGGTGAGAGTCGTGGGGGCCCGAGGGGTCAGAGTAGCCGGAGCTGCCGTGAGTGCCAGTCAAGCCAGAGCCTGTGGTGTTGTGGCCAGTCAGGCCAGAGCCTGTGGTGTTATGGCCAGTCAGGCCAGAGCCTGTGTGGGTTCCGGTGCTGCCGTACTGACCGGCACCATACCCACCGGCACCAGACGTGTTGCCGGCGGCGCCGTAGCGGTCAGAGTCAACGCGGGGATCGGCCTGGTTGGCGAGGTGCGTGTTGTGAGGACCGGTAGGGTCAGATCCGATGTGAGAGCCCGTGTGACTGCCAGTGTGGGAAGCACCGGTCAGACCAGAACCGGTGTGAGTGCCGGTGGAGGAGCCGTACTGACCAGCGCCAGCGGTGTTGCCAGCAGAGCCGTAGCGGTCGGAGTCAACACGAGGGTCGAGCTTGTTGGCAAGCTTCGAGTCGTGAGGGCCGGTAGGGTCACTGCCGTGGGTGTGGGAGCCGGTGAGGCCGCTGCCAGTGTTTGTGTGGCTGCTGTGGGTCAAGCCGGCACCTGAGTGATGTTCAGCCCTTGAATGATCTTCAAGGAGAGCGTCTGGCAGCTTCTTGCCATCAGTCTGGTAGGTTTGCTGACCTGAGGTATGAGTCTCGTTGCCATATCCTCCAATGCTTGAAGAGTTGCCGGCGGGGCCAACACGGTCAGAATCGACACGGGGATCGGCCGTGTTGGCGAGGTGAGAGTTGTGAGGACCGGTAGGGTCGCTGCCGTGAGTAGTGCTGTGACCAGTCAGGCCAGAGCCGGTACCTGTGGAGGTTGCGTGTGAGCCAGTGAGACCACTGCCTGTTGTGCCGTGTGTACCTGTAGTACCATACTGCCCAGCACCAACGCCTCCGGCACCTGCAGTGTTTCCTGCAGTGCCGAAACGGTCAGAGTCGACACGAGGGTCGGCTTGGTTGGCAGTGTGGGAGCTGTGAGGGCCAGTGGGGTCATCTGCGGCTATTAACATGTGTCGATGGTGAAGTGTAGCTTGACGACTTACTGTGTGTAGATCCGGCCAGACCGGTGCCAGTGGTGTGAGTGCCAGTGGTGTGTGTTCCGGTGGTACCGGTGTGCGTAGTGTCGTGGGTGGTGTCCTTGTCCTTGTGAAGGACGTTCTCGACCTTAGCCTTGATCTTTTCAATAGTGCCAGCCATGTTGTGCGTTTGGTTGTTCAGTGTTGAAGTATCTTGTTAGGGTGTTGGAGTGTTGGTGAGGTTGTGAGTGTAGAGTGTTTGTGGTATGGATGTGTGATGGTGAGTAGTCGAGGTCTCAATGGCCCTTTATATATCACCATTGTACGGCAGGAGCACCTCATACTGCTACGTCATGCTCTTTCTTGCAGTTCGGCTCCAACATCAGCAGATGTGCCACAAACAGCGGGGACGCCTGGACGAGACCTTCAAATCCCTGTTCCAGCATTCCTCTTTGACCATTACGGGTAGGGCCGCAAACAACGCGATCTGAGATGCTGCAAGCTCCAGCTTCCGTCACGTCATTCTCCGCAATTCCAGACCTTCAGCCTCGAGCGTCCCATGCAATTGCACGGACGTATCTCGGCTGTTCTCCTGATTCTCAAGATCCAACGTCTCTCCCTATGCCCTGGCAAGTCTTGTTTCTTGGAAGCGCCACAAACACCGGCCACACATTTCTGCGACAGGACCCTTTCGAGCACTAGTGTACACAGACAAGGCTTAGCTTTCCTAGACCGGTCCACAGCGGAGACTAGCACGTGGACGGCGCTGCGTCATTCTACCCTGGTTTTGTGGAGAAGTAAAAGCTTACCTTCAACTTCGATTCCTGTTTGCTGCCGCGTGCTCTCGCGTTATGCCACACTTGGTTTGTATCACGCAATGATCTCCAGCCGATCTGGAGGCCACACGCGCGTCTGTGGAGGTGAATGTGGCGCAGGACTGGTTTTGTGGCATCTGTGGCGTCACTACCGAAGATCTTGAGGTTCAGATCGGACATGCGCCAGTTGCAGAACTCCGCCATGGCATCGCACCGCTGCACGCTGCTCCTAGATGCAACGGCATAGGTAGAGAAAGGCGGAACAGTAGCGTGTCAGGACAGCAGCGTGTCGGGAAGCAACGCCTGCCTGCCTTTGAAACCTAGCTGCTTGAGGGGCAGTTGGGTGGAAGACAGCCGTCATCATGACGTCCCCCGCAAATACGTGTCTCGCGTACGGCTGCCTCCCTAGAGCACTAAGAATAGGCTGAATTCGTAGAGGACCACAGAAATAAAGTAATCCAATCAAAAAGGCCAAGGCCTGTTCACCAAAAAGCAGGCTGCTTGAGCCTTGAGCGCTGTTGCAGAAGCGGTACTTGCAGACGTTGCAAATTACGCAAGAGCACGAAGTCACGGCGCGGCCCATGCAGCTGGCAAATTCTCGACCACGAGAGCCAAGCCGGGAAGGAACCTGGTGATACGAAAGCTGCAGAAACGTGCAGCAAGTGCGATGGAGAGTCTGCAAACTCAAGCTATGGCTGAAGCTTCCTGTAAGACATGGGAGTGGTCTGAAATGCCTGCAACTTTCGTCACTAAACCAACACAATTGTGCAATTGTTGTTGGCAATTCGTCCCGTGCTGATAAGCATTTGGGTTTTCTTCCCGAGACCTTGTTATTGACGTGCAAACTCGTAAAGATAAATTCTTTACAATGTTTTCAAGTTCACATGTGAAAGCTGGCAAGCTAGTCCGAGCTTCTAAAATTGACGATGTGTGACGTCATAAGCAAACAGCTAGCGAGCGCCCTTGGAAGACCTGCGCGCTCAACCTTCCTGAGTGCTCCACGACACACGACACCTAACACCTCACCTCTCCACTTCACGATGTCAGAGCGAAAATCAACGGCGGCAAAGGTGCAAGACAAGGTCCGGCAAGTTGCGCAGGAGGACTTCAACCAGGCCAGCAACCTGGCAAATGATGCCGTTCGTTCCGGCGCATACCTGTATCCGTTCAAGGTATGGCAGCACGTAGATCCTCATCTGAACAAGGGTTGACACGTATAGGGCATCGCGTATTTCTTCACCCACCGTGCGTTGTGGCGTCCTCTCGCCGCAAAGTTGATCCCCACAATCTCCCTTGGTTTGGGTGTGACGGTGTTCATGTTTGTGGTGACATACGTGCCACAAGCCGCCGTCCTCGCTGTCTTCAATGGGCCCCTCGCCTTTGTCACGACCTGTCTGCTTGTACTCAGCGAGAGCTCGACCATCTTCAATGTCCTGAGCAAGAATTTCCTCATCGATGATGCGCTCATCGACACCTTTGATGGTACGCTCATGTCGCGCGATATGACCACTCTGGTCGCGAAGGAGCGCGCCGTCAAGTCTGGTGGTGACCCAATTGCAAAGCTGGGCAAGCTTGCAACCAAGCCCTTTGCGAAGTTTGCTCCCAGCGCCATCATCCGCTACTTCATGTACCTCCCGCTCAATTTCATCCCTATCGTGGGTACTGTTATGTTCGTGGTCCTGCAGGGACGCAAGTTTGGCCCCACTGCACATGCCCGCTACTTCCAGCTCAAGCAGATGGATAAGAAGGAGAAGGACCAGTTTGTGGAGCGTCGCAAGGCCGCTTATGCAAGGTATGTACTTGTAGAGTTTCCTCATCATCTCTCAGCTGACCCCAGTAGCTTTGGTATACCGGCCGTCCTCCTCGAGATGGTACCCATTGCCGGCATCCTCTTCTCCTTCACGAATACCGTCGGTGCTGCACTCTGGGCCGCAGATATGGAGAATCGTGACGCCAGCGGCCAGAAGACGACTGCACCTGGTCTGCGCAACCAGGCAGCAGAGGCACGGAAACAAGAGTTGTAGAATTTCTACCCGTACAGCCGCTTCATTGGGCTGGATGAGCGATTCCGGTACCCATGGAAGCCTCTGTATGCGCCAGGCTGGCTCTTAGGATGGCCGTGGGTAGAGCCGGTACAACAAGGCCATGTTGGAGACCGATTCGGGTACTTCAATCGTTGGCGAGGAGAGGAAACAGCTGCTGAGCGTACTTACGAAGATTACGATGGCGTGATACACCTTTATACTAGTAATAGATATCCATAATAATCTAAAAAAGCCTACAACTCGTATACTACTCCGATGTGCTACTAACTGGAAGCTGTCACGTACTATACAGGTCGATTGCAACGTCCTCCGCATGTGTGCGTGTCCCTGAACAATCATTCGTACTCCTTTGAATGTCGATGAAGGCGCATGCGATTGTAGATGCGTATGGAATCTTGCGCTGATCACATGTTCGGTTTCTCCGCAGGCATTCCACGTAGACGTGAGTGCTGGCAGTGTTGGCAGTGTGCATTGCTGGTCGGCCTCCAGTGCACCTCTTCTTTGTGGTTGCGTTCTTTCCAGACTTTGAACCACCAACCAAACATCTTCAGAAAATCATGCATCAGCTACCACACTTCGCTCATGCACCAAAATGCTTTCTTTTGTAATAGCGATGATACAGTTATCTTTCAAGATATGACAGACGCAACTACAGTCGATTTGCGGACTCCATTTTCACGATGTGGCTTTCGGCCCCCAAACATCGAGCGCAAGTCGGGGGCTACAGAAGATAAGCTAGATTACGCCATGCCACGCAGGTGACAGGCCCCTGAGGCATCTTGTCGACTCGAAGCAAACCTTTGGCACTTCAAAATGGCGTCGCAGCCGCATTCTGATCTCGAGGTTGTCGCTCCCAATGATACCCACAAATACGCGTACCAGGCGCCTACCGACGACTCCCCCGAAGCGGTCCCCAGCGCCGGAACAGACACGAACAAGATTGCGTACGAGAGTACCGAATACGAACAGGCCGCACCGCAGACGATATGCGGTCTGCGCAAGAGGACCTTCTGGATTTTGCTGGGCGTTGCGCTTGTGATTGTCGCTGCAGCAGTCGGCGGAGGAGTGGGCGGCGCACTCGCATCAAAGTCGTCGAATGAATCGGGCAAAAGCCCGAGCGACAGCAACAGCAACAGCAATAGCGACAGCACCTCAGGAGCCACACAATCTCTTGCGCAATCCTCTTCCACAGCCTCGCCGTCCTCGTCAACACTGATACCATCCTCCACCGTCGTGATTTCGACAAGCACCATCGTCGGCCCCAGCAACAGCGCCGTTCCCACCCTCTACCGCGATTGCCCCTCCTCAAACGACACGCTCTACAGCGTGACCTACGGCTCGACATCGTATCAGTATCGCAAGCTTTGCAACAACGCATACACCAACATCAACGGCGTCGGAACCGCCGTTCAAGGCGTGTTCAGCACGCTCAACGAATGTATCGACAAATGTGCAAGCTACAACCGCGCCAACGCCACGGGGATCAGGGCCGGGACAGACCCGCTATGCAATAGTGTGTGCTGGCGCAACACGTTCGATAAGCGTAACGATTGGGAGGGTGGGCATTGCTTTGGGTTCACTACGAGTAACACGACGGTGGCCGGACAGACGCAGTTCAGGGTAACGAACACGGGCGATATCTGTGACAGCGCGGCGCTCATCAATCAGGACTTCTGAAGGAAGTGGAGAAATGTTGGAGGGAAGAAAGAGAGACCAGATTGAGATACCCAGTATGGTGTGGAAATAGATCAGATCAGACACATTGATACGTGTTGAAGGCTACAACAGAGTTTTGTTTACTGTAATACTGAGTCGAGCACGCTCAAGTCTGCTTCATGCCATGCTTCGAGCTTGGCTGCGCTAAGATGACACTCACAGTACAAATAATCCAGTTCTCAAATACCCGCTACGATGTTACTGCAGTACTTCAACCCACTAGGAGAATCTCTCTCACAGCTCTCTTCAACACCATTACCGCACTGCCATTCATTTAGCCGCAACATTCAGCTATGCAATACTCATTACATTTACAATTCTCCTATATCTACTCTACAACATCATTACTCATCAATCATCACCAATATCTCTCCTCAGCAGCAAGTCTAGTACTTAGTGCTGTTGGCACCCGGACTACCCTTCGCCAACCCAAAGCACTCAGCCATCCCGTAAAAGATATCAATGCTGTTGTACACTCCGCCGAACAACTCCTGGCATGGGCCCATAGCGAACACAGGGACATCGGTGAGCGAATGCACACCCTGATCGTTCTCAATCGGCAATGTGCCGTTCAGCGTAATGCCAACAGGCTCCTTCGGGTTTACGTAGAAGTCTTCGTCGCCCTTGACTTGCTCCGTAGCAGGCACGCGAGGGCCAGACTTGCGCACAGACCAGTTCTCGCGGCGGTCGGGGTCGGCCATCAGGCCCTGGAAGAGCGTGTAGCGTGGGTCCCAGGTTGAGGGGAAGTTGGAGTCGGTGTAGGTTAGGTTGCCCGTGTTGGCGTACTGGCTGAGGCCGGAACGCTCGTAGACGCCGACGGCTTCGCGGCGCTTGCGGTCGGTGTTTTGCGCGGCGAGGTAGTGGGTGTCGACGGAGCCCATGACGTCGAAGCCGTGGCCGTGGTCGGCGGTGACTAGGACGAGGGTTTCTTTGAGGCAGTTTGTGGAGTTGAGTTTTGCGATGGTGGCTTTGATGGTGTCGTCGAGCTCGAGGAGTTCGCCGAGGGCGCGGTCGTAGTCGAGCACGTGCATCATCTTGTCGATGGAGGCAGCTATAGTATGGTTAGTTGCGATAAGTAGGCGACGAGTAGACAGCTACATACCTTCGGACATGAGGAACCAGCCCTTGTCGCCGGAGCGGGCCTCGAGGATGTCAATAGCCTTGAGGGTCATCTCCTTGAGACCGGGCTGGTCAAGAGCGGGCTTCTTGTCACCAGCAGGGGAGAGCGACTGGTTCAAGTTCTGGCGGTAGACGTTGCGGTCGAGCCACTTAGCCATGTTGGAGGTGGTGAAGATACCGAGGGCCTTCTCTGTGTTCTTCGCAGACAGCAGAGCAGTGCGGTTCTGGATGATTTGGTAGTCCTTCTTCGCGAACTCCTGGTAGTAGTCCTTGCCCTGGTAGGTGACGCCGCCGAGAGAAGGCGGGTAGAACTGCTCGGCACCACCACCGAAGATGACATCGACAGGAACGTTGGTCCAGGTGTAATTCTGGACGCCGTTCAGGTAGGTGTCGACAATGGCGCCATACTCGCCACGGTTACGGGTGTGCGAAACAAGCGCAGCCGGGGTGGCATCGGCGATGTAAGCAGTAGAGACAATACCAATGTGACCGCCGGTGAGACGGTGGAACATCTCAGCAATGGTCTCGACCTTGGGGTCGTCAAACGCGTTCTTGCTTGAATCAGCGTAGACGTTCAAGCAGTTCACTGTGCTCTTGTGACCAGTATTGAGAGCCGCAGCAGAGTTGGCAGAGTCGGTGATGAAGCTGTCAATGGAGTGGGTCATCTGGTGACCGAGCACGGGGAACTTGTCCATAGCCATGGTCGTCTGGTACTTTCCGTTGATGCTCTTGTGACCGATCAGGCGTGCGGCCGTGATCATGTTGGTGGTCATACCATCTCCGATGAAGAGGATGATATTCTTGGTCTTGCGCTCCTCGGCCAAGTCGCGGACTTGCCAGGTCGCCTCGGTCTTGCTGCCGTTGTTGTAGTTGAGGGTAGCGGTGTACTCGCCAGGCTCATAGAGAGCAACACGGCGGTAGGCTTTGGCGGCAACGTTGACGAAGCTGGGCTTGTTCGCATCGCGAGCGAAGAGGTCTAAATGTTGTCAATTGCGTTCCAAGCTATTTCCGGCGATTGTTCGGAGTACTTACCTTCATAATAAGTGAAGTTCCACTTCTCAAGCTTAGGCTCTTGAACCTTGAAGTAGTCGGTGACTGGTGCAGCCTTGCCATTCTTGGTGATCGAGAAGGTGAATTTCTCATCCAGAGGCAGTCCAATGGCTTCGGATCCGTTGGTGGGCTGGTGGACCTCGAGACGGATGTCGAAGTATTGGCCAGCCAGGAAGTCCGCCCTGTGGTCAATTGCTTAGCACAAGCTTATCAGAAGCTGTATCAACGGCCATACTCACTGGTCGGGAGGGAAGACGCAACCTGTGACTTTGTTAGCAGCTAGGTCTGGGTCCGAAGATTGTGATCGTACCGAGCGTTGGGCAAGCTCCAAGACGGCGGAAGCTCTGCGCAGACACACTACCCACGAGCAGGGCAGCTGCAGCACCAATCGTTGTTGTGGACTTCATGGCGAGTGCTACGGAGAACTTGGTGATACACAGAACTCTGGAGAGGTGCGATACCGTCCCATGGAATTCGCAGGGCCAGGCTTTATAGCTCCCAAAAGTTCGGTCCTGCATTCAGAGCTCCTCACAATCTCGGGATAGTTCACAGCATGGGAGCTATCAACCTGCCAGGGTCCACAGCTACACCCATGGGCTGGACGCCTCTTCTGTAGACTGGTCCGTCGACTATACTTGGCGTTCAACGTGCGATATTGCGGCCCTGTGACTGCTCAAGATCAACTCCGCAACGGCCACGCCAGGTCCTGTCCCGCTGCCGTAGGCTGCTGTGGGCTTAAGTTACGAGCCACTACCATCATACGAGCTGCCTGATCCAGGTTGAGACGCAAAGCTCCCACGTTGTTTTGAGGCGGGTTGTACATGTCCATGTGCCCCACAGCGAATAAGAACTACGCTGTCAGTCACGTTGCTCTGCCAAGAGCGCGGGCGCTCTTGGCAATGCAGTACGAACGAACGCGTCCAGGGTGTGCCTCGGAATGAAGGACTATTGGACATGACATGGACGCAGAAGGGAACAAGACTTTTGCAAGAGCTTCGATTCGGATATTGGGCCGCGCGAGGAATGCTGGAATATCGTTTACTTCGATGACGATGGTGAATGGTGGTCGCAGGTGCGACCGTGCCCTCGACCGCTCCTGCGCACCGCGAACGCCAACATCTGCCGTGTGAAATGAACGTTCATGAATCTACACCGCGCGTATTGCACTCACTCCCATATCTGCCGCGACCAATCTAACAATGGGGACGCTACCTATCCCGAGCATCATGAACCCTGGGGTTCATGTATTAGTCTGTCCAGGGCAGGGCCGCAGGGTGCCGCAGCACCCTGGCAGCCTTTGCACCATCTCGAATTGAGTCGAACTCTAAAACGCTGACAGCTATCAAGATGATCGCCATACATCCGCGAACATCTGCAGGAACCAGGTACCCCACAGATCGTGGATCTTGATTGAGAGACGGACCGCGTAGTTCGATGCAAACTCGCCATCAAGGTTTGTACCTGAATCGGTTAGGTTACCTCAGATAGGGTCAACGAACGACGTCACCACTCAGCTTTCTCAAACTGTCGCGTCCGCTACGTGCAAGAATGTCTGCTTTTTAGTCCCCGTCCCGCATCGATGCTTCTTTCTAGACGACCTTTATCAGTCACAATCGCACGTATATCACGTTTTCAAACAGTCCCGTCTTGTTTCGCGACTACAAAAGTGCAAGTAGCGAAGCACGCGACACGACCAAATTCCAAACAACCAGAGAAGGCAGCCAGAATGTCCAAGCGAACCGCATACGAACGCGATGAGCTTGGCCACACTACGACCAAACGTGCAAAGGAGGTCGACGAGGACCTGCCTTATGATAAGCTGAAAGAGGCTCTGGGCGCACAAGAAGAGAAGAACGATGTATCGATGGTAGCCTGGTGGTGCCACCCAAAAGACATGCGTATCCAGGACAACACCGCACTACACCACGCTTCTGAGCTTGCGCAGAGCTCGAAAAAGCCACTCGTGGGCTTGTACTTGCACTGCGCAGCGGACGAGTCATGGCATGGCACGAGCCCGGCACGAATGGACTTTATGTGCGAGGGACTTGCTATAATTCAGAAAGACTTGAAAGAACTTAATATACCATTTGTCTTTCTGGAGTGTGAGGATCGCAAGAAGATCGTTCCAACCGTGGTCGACTGGCTGAAGAAGCACAATGTGTCCCATGTGTTCAGCAATTACGAATACGAGATCGACGAGATGCGTCGCGACATCAAACTGGTCAAGCAGGTTGGGAACGATGTTCACGTCTCAATTTACCATGACCAGACGGTGGTAGAGCCCGGGACTATGTTGACCGGCAACGGCAAGCCAATGAAGGTGTTCACACCGTACTTTGGCAAGTGGCTGGACATTGTCAAGGAAGAGCCAGAGCTGCTGGATCTACGGCCCGACCCCAAAAAACAGAGCGAGAAAATTGCAAAGGAGCTCAAAGACCTGTTCAACACCAAGCCACCAAAACCAGGCAAAGACAAGCAATTTGAGAGCGAAGAGGACAGGAAACGCATCCGAAAGCTCTGGCCAGCCGGTCACAAAGCTGCTGCAAAGCGCATGGATGCATTCCTGAAGCAAATCAAGGACTACAAAGCCACTCGATCAAACCCCGCGAAAGACTCAACGTCCCGCATGAGCGCGTACTTCTCCGCCGGCATGTTCAGCGTGCGCGAAGCGCTGCGCAAAGTCAGCGACTACAACGGTGGCAGCAGCGATTTTACCGAAGGGCACTCGAAGCCAGGAGTCTACAGCTGGGTACGCGAGATCGTGTTCCGCGAATTGTACCGCCAGACGACGATGATGACACCACATACCTCGATGAACCTACCACAGAACTTGAAGTTCGACTTTGTACAATGGGAAGATGACGAGGAGGGGTGGGAGAAGTGGTATAAGGGCACCACGGGCGAGCCGTTCATCGATGCGGGCATGCGGCAGCTCAATCACGAGGCATACATGCACAACCGTCTGCGCATGAATGTGTCGTCGTATCTGTACTGCAATTTACTCATTGACTATCGTCGCGGCGAGCGCTACTTCGCTGAGACGCTCATCGACTGGGACCTGAGCAATAATACGCAAGGCTGGGAGCCGAGCTACACTGTGTTCAACCCTGTTAGTCAGGCTGAGCGCAATGATCCGGATGGCAATTTCATCCGCAAGTGGGTACCTGAGCTGAAGGATGTGGAGGGCAAGGCTATCTTTGCGCCGTACGAGAGACTGAGTAAGGAAGAGTTTGAAAAATTGGGGTACCCGAAGCCGCACGTCAACTGGAAGAAAACGAAACAGAGATGCATGGAGAGGTTCAAGAATGATATGTCGGGTGTCGAGCCTTGAGCGGCCTGATTGGTAAATGTCCCGCAGGTGGCACATTATACATGCCTGTGACACGTCAACAAGGCTGCCACACAAATATTGACTGCGCTCCCGCACACACAATTCCCAACATCTTCCTATGTGACTTCCTGCGTTCTGCACCATGTGGCTATTACACACGCCTACCATTACTCTTCATAGATTCTACAACCAACCGCCACCATACGCCATACTTTCTCACACATGGGGGGATGAGGAGGTATCCTTCGATGATATGAACGACCCTGATCATTGCGCAGTCATGGGAGGCTACCAAAAGATCACAAAATGCTGCGAGCAAGCCAAAGAAGACGGATTCATCTGGGCCTGGGTCGACACATGTTGCATCGACAAGAGGAGTAGCGCAGAACTTTCGGAAGCCATCAACTCCATGTATAAGTATTACTGGGATGCCTCAATATGCTACGCATACCTTCAAGATGTCTCTGACGAGCCCCCTTCTCAATTGAACATGGGACCGAAGTCTCACGCTGTCTCCGAGTTCGCGAAATCCGCTTGGTTCGCGAGAGGTTGGACTTTGCAAGAACTCCTGGCACCTGACCACGTAGAATTTTACACAAGGTCCTGGAATCTTATCGGTACCAAGTTGGGACTGGTTTCCCAGATAGAGCAGGCGACACGGATCGATCGGGAATTCCTCGAGGATCGCCGGCGTATTAAATCTGCCAGCATAGCGACAAAGTTTAGCTGGGCTTCACGGCGTAAGACTACTCGAGCAGAAGATTTGACATACTGTCTCCTGGGTCTTGTTTCAATAACCATGCCCATGCTCTACGGCGAGGGCGACCGTGCGTTCTATCGATTGCAGCTAGAGCTGCTCAGGAAGAGCAATGAGCACACCATATTTGCTTGGTCTCACTCGTCCATGTCCGAGGCCGAAGACCAAAGCTCTGCTGTGCTCGCTGATTCACCAGCACGCTTCAAAGGCTCCGCTGGAATCAGACCGATTCAAGACCCGCGCTCAGAGGAAGCCTTTACCCACGAAGTCACAAACCACGGCCTGAGAATAATTCTGCCGTCTGTTCGAACATGGCAAGATCCATCCATATATGTCGCCTTCCTCCATTGCCAGAACAAGCGTGGCGAGAACGTCGGCATCAAACTTGAGAGGCTCGCCAACCAACAATATCGCAGAGCCCCCGGGAAGGCACTAGTCGACCTTCGCGACTATGAACACCATACTGGTGAAGTCAGGAGAATGTACTTAGTCTTGGATACCGACCGGGATAGTCATGCTCAGCCTTCAATCGCGATGTGCCAAGTTGGGCGTTTTGACCGCGTTAGCGACTACCGGGTCACGGGAGTTTCCCTGAGCTCACCCGGCGAGGTCATCATGGTTCAGACCGATAATTTCGATTTCAATATGTCCGACTTTACGATCCCCAGGGACAGCCTAGCTTGTGTGCATATGACTTCGCCATCGTGCCAGCCCAAGAACGTCGTTACTGTGTTCGGGGTCTACGAGAACCGTCCAGTCATGTACCATTCGAGAAACGAACGACCTGCTTCCGTCGCACTTAAAGTCAACTGGGTAGATGAACTCAAAGTCCAACCCCGGCCGCCAAGTACAGGTATCGACTACATTCGGGCCAAACACCGAGCGTTTGGGGAGGATTATCTATCGTTTGTGACCGCAGAAGTGGTAGTCAAGAAACGGATGCAAAGGGGCGAAATTACATGGAGTTTCAGTCTCCAAATATCACGGTGCAAGTGCGAGGATAAGGAAGAGTACTGCAGCTCGTGTCTGCCACAGCGGATGCGGAAAGTGCAACAGCGGGAGACTGTGAAAGGACCGCTGACCAAGGTGAAGGAGATACCGCGACACACTCCCCGACAAGTTCAATTTCGAGGCAGTGAGCTTCAAAGTTCAACAATCGATAACTACAGCATACACTGGAAAACCTTATTAGACGCGGATCGCCCCAATGATGCCCAAACTGGCACTTTGATGAGAATAGACCACTCGATCCACCAAGCCGTCGCGGCCGCTCAAAAGGGAGAGTAGTGCAGAGGCCGATAATCGTGTCTTGACATCAAAAAACAACGCTCATATGTTATTCATGACTCTCAGCTGCTATGCAATGTTCGACACATGACCAGGACCTACACGGTTTTGACAGTATGCTGCCCGATCATGGCGCTCCACTATATAACTGTTGGTCATTCTTTCTGAACCCCGTCACCACACTTTGACCCCTCGCACTCGTCGCCCATCTCGCAAATTGCTGCGCAAGCGTGGCATTCCTTGCCTTGTTGCCTACAAGTAAGTGCCCTGGTAGCAGCAGCGGGTCGCTCTCCTCATCCGTGCCGTTTTTGAACGATCTCAATGCAGCTGTGAGATTTGGTGATAGCGCCTGCAATGACAGGAGAGTGCCGCGGTCCGTCAATGTGTACTCTTTCAACAGGCTTGCAGTGCTGAGCGCTTGGATGGGGAACGCAGGGAACTGGTGGTACCAAGTTGAGTACGGCAGTGCCCACGGTACTTGCCCGATCCCAAGCCACAGCGTAGACTCCTTCAGATTTGTCGCAGACTTGTCGTACCGAGTCAGAAAGCGAGTAGGCACTGGTGTCTTCGCGGTGTTGAGCTCTCCAGCCTGGTATACTTTCGCGAAGATTGTGGTCGCACTCATGCTGCTGTCGATGCCAGCTGGGTTCTCTGGCGGGCCTGCAATTATGAAGTGGTCGCGAAATAGATAGTAGTACCCCGTCTGCGCACTGATAATTCCTTGCTCGGCGGCGAGTTGCTCAGCTTGGGGAACGTAGGATATACCGAGGTCGGCTTCGCCGGTTTGGAGGTTTTTAATGGTGAAAGTTGTATCGCTCAAAACCTGAGCACGTTCAGTCAGTATATGACAAGGAAGCAAGACAGTCTGACTACGCACCCATCCGATTGTGAAGGGCTGCGACCCGTTTCCTATGCTCTCATTGATGAAAGCGTCGGCAAGGGCTGTACATTGAGTGAGCAGAATCGCATGTGATCCTCCGGTGAGAACTACCTTTGACTAAACCACTCTGCCCAGCCCCTCCAGTGGCTATACGTAACGCAGTATCATTGCTCGTTGCCGCTGAGCTGTTGCCAGTATAGATTTCTGTTGGCGCAACAAGTGCTTGGACGTTGCCAAAAGCAGTCAAAATCGCAAGGAAACAGCTGAGAGGGCACTTGGTGAACATCTTGAGGTCTGAAGAAGGAACTGGTGTTGCGATAGAGAAATTCTGCAGCGATGGCGCGTGGCTCATATATGACTTATGTAGTAGCTGTAGTATAGAGCTGAGTATGACCCAGTGGCCTTGCCATTACATTGCGCTCATGGTGGCCTTGACTTTGGTAAGTTCGGTGGGACGGTGTGATTTAGAGCTGAAGTTGCGCCACAAGTCTGTCGAATGCAGCTGTGTGCTACTGGACCTCAAGCTGATGGGCGCAATCACCCCCGAGCTGCCCAGCTGGGCTGCGCAATCGGTGGTCGCGAAAAGCTGAGAACAAAGGCTTGACTTGACATCTAGTAGTCAATTAGTGTAGTTTTGACTAAGACTCGGCTGCCTTTGGGTTGTACGAATCAGTACATTTCCGATGACCTGGTTAGGATGCTACACAGTAGGTCACTTGATGCACTTCTGCCTCAAGCAAACCAGAAATACAGCGGACGCCTGTGTTACATGCGACTCCGCCCCAAGCATGGTAACATGGTGTAAGCTTTGAAGAGAGCTTTACAAACACTGATGACGTCATCGTGCATGAGATCGAGCGCAGCCGGTGCGGCTGAGATCATGGATAGGGCTGGGACCAAAAAGAGCTGAACCTCTTGAAATATGCTCATTTGGACAACCTAAAGGTCATATTCTTATCCTGTCTCGATCAGATGCTGAGTCTTGTGTTATGCTCCGATAGCTGATTGTCCTAAGAGTACGTATCTCTCTTGAGTTTTGACCCTGCCAGGCTTCTTCGGCTTTTTTCACGGCCAACTAGCGAATCACAACTGGCAACAAGTATCACGCCTAGAAACCGAGATGTGCGCAATGTCCAGCAACATACACCCGGGCAATGAACTGGAGTCGTTGATCTGAAGCATTAGTAAGCATCGTTGGAGCAACAGCATAAAGCCCTCATACCTCAGAATATAGCGTACTCTCTGTTCAGGTGTTGCACACACTACCGCAGACCTCTTAAGCCCACAATGTCCCATGCTCTTATCTTTGGTGCTTCCGGTATCTCTGGATGGGCGATCCTCGATGAAATCATTACATATCCCACACCAACGAGCTTTGCAAAGATCACGGGTCTCTCGAACCGACCACTCACGATTGAGCAGGCGTACTTGCCCCAAGATCCTCGCTTGAGACTTATCAATGGGATCAATCTGACCAGGCCTGTGTCTGACGTTGTACATATGCTGAGAGAGAGGGTTGAGGATGCGCACACGATATCGCACGTCTTCTTCACTGGTAAGTGCAACTCAGATAATTACAAGACCCGTACGAGTTGATTGATGACTTGGTAGCATATATCCAAGTGGAAGGCTTCAAAAATCTCAAGAAAGTGAACACCGCTCTTCTGGATACAGCAATTCGTGCAATCGAGCAGATCTCGCCAGCTCTCAAGATGGTTGTCTTACAAACCGGTGGCAAGGGATACGGCCTTGAATTTTCGGATAAGCTTTCTATTGAGACCCCTCTGCGCGAAGATATGCCGCGCATACCTGAGCCTTACGCAAGCAAGGTCTTTTACTACTCGCAGTATGATCTACTCGCCAAGCTGTCGGAGAGCAAAGACTGGACGTTCGCTGAAGTACGTCCTGATGGTATCATCGGATTCACACCGATCAGCAACGCAATGAACCTGTCGCAGGGCATTGCACTGTATCTGACGATCTATCGAGAAGTCCATGGGCAAGGCGCAAAGGTGGATTGGCCCGGAACTGAGAAGAGCTGGAAATGTAAGCACTCAGATACCTCTCAAGGTATCTTGGCGAGGATGGAGATCCACGTGGCGACGCATGTTGACCGATGCGGAGATGGCGGTATATTTAACATCGCTGATGGCAAGACCGTTACATGGGAGGACGTGTGGCCGAGATTGTGCGCTGACTTTGGTCTGATTGGCGAGGGCCCAGCGTCCCAGTCGTATTCAATGGGGGAGTTTGTCAAGTCGCATATTGGCGTGTGGAAGGACTTGGCAGAAAAGCATGGGCTGAAGAAGGATGTCGTTGAGCAGCAAAATTGGCCGTTTGTGCATTTTATGCTCGTGCAATTCGACTTCGACAGGCACTATGATTTGTCGCGTAGTAGGCAGGTTGGCTTCAACGAGGAGATCGATACTGTGGAAGGGTATCTCAAAGCCTGGGAACAAATGAGACGGGCCAAAATCTTGCCGCCCAAGTAGTATAGTTGCTAGACGATGCTGAGTCGTGCACGTATCATAACTAAGCTGGGAATCCTTGTTCGAGCCCTGGAATTGACATTGAAAAAGGCACCGCACTTGCGGCAGGGTCGAACAAGTCCCCAAGAAAAAGATGGTTAGGCCATCCCTCCATGCCGCCGAGATAAAGACCACTCGTGTCGAGGATGTCGAGATTGTTGGAGTGATCTGTTTGTTCAACCGTTGTTCCACTGGCGGGCGGACTCCTCATTGCGACAGGGTGGGCAAGCGCCTTGTCAAACAATTGTATGATCCAAGAACTAGCATCCCACGTTTCTCGATGTACATGGAGAGCCATCTTGCAATTGGTAAAAGCAGACCTCCCCAGACTTGCTGTCATGGGATTACAGCTTCTGGACTGAACGAAAAAAACTACACACGCCATGAATACGCCATGAAACAGCTCATGCGGCGGCACAAGCTCCTCACACGCGGTGACCATGGTACATACAAGTGACGCTATCTGCTGCGCTGACAAGCTCGCAAATTCGTCGCCAAGCCAGGAAGAGGGTGATAGCGGGTTAGCAACATCTGCTACCGGCTCCGGTTTGATGTGCGACAAGATAATATTGTGATTGTACAGAACACGTAGTGTGGTTCTGAAGATATCGGTATGCGTCATGTCATTATCTGACCACTGCAGAGAGGGTGGCAGACCATTACGCCACTGTAGCAATAATTCTGACACTAGAGATATTGGCGTCGACTCCTGGCTTCCGGGGTAAAACCGGATGGTAACAATCTGGCGCAGAATGAGTGCTAACTTGGCGGCATGGATCTGATATAGCCCTGAGAGGCGGCCGCCGTCTGCGGTAAGAGGGCCAGGCAGGAGTGAGAGATCATGTTCAAAATCCTCTGGCGTCAACCCATCAATGTCGCTGTGCTCAAGATTTATTCTGAAAGGTCTTCCGTGCATTGATGCGCACGCAGCATCCCTTATGACTAGCGTCCACCACAGCCTTTTGAGGAGACTCCGGTCTTGAGGTGCAATGTTGAGTCCAGCCATTGATCTATGACATCCAATGGTCTCAGCCACTGTGACTCCCGTGGACAGCCACGTATAGAAGTTCCAATGATTATTAGGGCTGCCTCCCCAGAAGCTCAGCAGTATGGATGACTGCATAGTAACGATCTTACTGTTCTCATAACCCACATCGAATAGCGCTTTAGTCTTTCCGTAGAAGTAAGCGCGAGCCTGTTTCCTATCATCATATCCGGCTCGATGCAGGACACGTAGAGGACAAAAAGTGGCCGCTGCGAAGCACACGGAGTGCAGTAAAATCCAGGGAAGTGTGTGCGACTTATGGTGCAGTAGAAATTCGTGCGGATTGATGACGGGATACAATGGGTATACGCGTTCCATAAAAACAGCGATGAGGACATCCAAGATTTCATCAGGAGGCGCCTTGAAAGCCTGCTTAGCTTCCAAATATGCGATGTCTTCGGGAGGGATGCCACCGGGGTGGCTTGTGGAACTACCCATGCGCGTAGCGCTCAATTCCGGAGCAGGACCAGTGTGATGAAGCAATGGCCGTCCATTACCGCTTCTTGAAACGATGCCTAAAGGGAAGGCTTCTCCTATATAAGAGATTGAGCACTTGTCGAGACTTGTTTGCCCGGGATCACGGCGCTGAATCAGACCCTCAAACACCGTTGACCAACTTGCGTCGCGGTTTGTCGATGCGATACTGACATCGGTTGCACCGGACGGCGTATCACGCTGATGTTGTTCCCTGGCTGGAGACGTGCTCGAATGTGCTTCTTGAGCATCTGATGCCGGGAGCGAGGCCTGAGGACTACCATGCTGTGAGTTGGGTGGATCTCCACTATTGGTCGAGATGTCGACGTCATGTTGTCCGTTTGACCTAATCGCACTGGCAGCACGTGCTAGCTGCCGTCGAGGTTTGCGCACGTAGATGCCTCTCCGAGATTCTATGAGAATGCAATCGGGCTCTCCTCTTTTCTCACATCGTGTACAAGGTGTTCCACGCTCGCTAGCATCGCATTTGACGCGCTTAGCATTGCACAAGCGACATGCCTTCGCGGTCCTCAAACGTGCTGGACGGCTTTCAGACCCTGGTTGTGGCTGATGCGAATGGAACTGGCCTGGCATTTGAGGAGGCTGCGATGAAGGAGCGCGCATCTTATTAAGTTACAAATGTGGTCATGGCGAGCGTCGGTAACATGTCACATCGCAGGTGAACCTCGACGAAGGAAGAAGCCGGAGGAAAGGTAAACGAAAGCGGCTAGCGTCACCAAGAAACTAAGCGAACGAGCCCTGGAAAGTCATTCCGAAAGTAGTAGGCGTCGCCGTTCTTCTCCCAATTTGTCGCGGGGAACCAACAACGGCAACTGGGGACGCATTTCTTCCATACTCAGCGCAAAGCCTGTTCTGCCACGAAAAGTGGTCAACGGACTGCTCATCAACGTAGATATGAAGTGCTGAGGTCACCTTGCAGAGATATCCGAAGACTAAATCTTCCACAGGACAGGCGATACAAGCAAATGCGCGTTGCACTCAATACAAATTACTTCAGGGAGGCAAACGTCTGACATCGCGCGAAAACAATACAGTCTCCCGAATATATGACAAGCCAATGATACCCTGAACAAAGCGGTTCATGCCCACTATTCACGATTAGAAGTAACCCCCGCCAGTCTCAGCTACAAGTGGGGTCTACATCCAAATCCACCCCATGATGGCATATTGATTGCGTGAGAATGCATGTATGGTCGCCAAACATCGCAGTGTGGATCGATAGGATGTTCGCGAGCAGTCATGACTCTGCGCAGATCTTCGTAATCGTTGATCAATCGGCAGCCAGTGATGATCTCATGGCCGCGAAAGATAACATCGAACGACTCGGAGATGTTTCGAGCAGAGGCGTGGGTTCGAAATGAACGGAAATGGCGAGGAAAGTTTGTGATGACGAATATATCGGTAGATGGCGCATGGCCAGACTCTTCGTGTGCGAGATAGCAGGCTAGAGCTACTGCTTCCGCGGCTCTGATGGTAAATATGTCAGTAGAAGTAGGAGAAGTGAGCCCTGGCTAGAGAAAAACTTGCGTAAGATTATCCTTATCATCTGTCTGCATTCCAAGCGTTTACCGTAGAAGCTTCTTGTAGCCGAGAAACGTGAGGCGCAACAACTTTCCCTCCCATCGAAAACTGTCGCAAGCATGGTGAACTAGATTAAGAGCAGAGCGTTAGCAGGCGCTCACATGGCGAGGTTAGAACGCCAGCATAGGTAAAGTTGAGGATGTAGTGACTCTGGATGAGGGTCGTTGTCTCATCGACACTTGAACACGGTGAACGATGGGTCGACCAAGATCGATAAAATGGCCATGTAGTCGTAGCTGGATCGTAGCTGGATCGAAGTGAGATCCGCATCCTCAGAATGCCTGTTGGTGACGTGGACGGCATCGAAGGTATCCGGCAATCTAAAGGAATACGAGCTCGAGACACCGTTGCCCACTCCAGAGTTCTTGCTCGTGATGTGATCTAGACTCCCAGTTCTCGGAGCTTGATCTCTCATGATAGGTGTTCTTCCAGCTTTGATAAGACTGTGTATCTATTGGATACTATTACGATGAACGCAACCTTACATGAAAAGGTGTCTTTTGGACAACGAGAAAAGCTCGTAGATTTTGGATGCCTATATTTAATTACAATCTCTTAGCCTTCTAGCATTGACGACCAAAACTTAGCCCGCTGGCATCGGGGGAGGTCTCGCAGAAGATTGCCCGCGAGCTTACGTTCAGTGCGGTCACCCTAACCTAGCGCTTTGATTGCTGATCCAACACTGGCGAATAGAGTGCGCAACCAGTCTAGATCATAGACGAGTTGCTTGCCCAAGGACCTCCATGACACTTTGCTCTGCGGGTCTGCTGGCAGTACCCACAGACCACAGACGCCCAAAACAGAACTCACACCGGCGTGACTGGCCCGGTGGTGTGAAATCGACCGGAGGTCGCAAGAGCCTGCAGCTGAGCAGCTGGCGTGTGGCTCGTCAGTTCTGAGGGCAACCTGGTAAGACACTTCTGTGCAGACTTACGTATATAAGCTTAGCTAGCAAAAGAATATAAAATCTATAGCTTATATCTAGGCCGAGTTGCTTTTGATAGACTGTCGTGATTACCGCGTGAGATGGAGTACTGCCCGATGAAGCTCGGACGTGGATGAAAGCAGAAGGACTTGTTGTGGGAGAAGATTCTGCGTAAATGTTTAGGTAAATCTTCTGTTACTTTACTAGATCCTTGATCGCCAGCGGGACGGTACACCTGAACTGCGCAATATTTTGATTTATCAGTCTCTAGCACTAAACATATCTCGTGCAGGCAAGACTTACAGCCCTGTGAAAAGTAGTGGTGTGAGGCGTTCTGAACTCGTCTCGACAGTCAATACCCAATCAGCATTGTCATGACGGGACGTGCTCCCACCTGGATTGCACTTTGTAGAATAGCATGACAAGAGCCGTGGAAGTCAGCGTGGCCTCCTGCGAAAAGAGTGAAAAGAGTAAAAAGACCGAAAAGACCGAAAAGACCGAAAAGACAGAAAAGAGCGAGAAGAGCGATCTCGGCCATTTAGGGACCCTACCTAGGTAGATAGACGTGGATGACCCGAGCCTGTCAAACCTTCTGTACAAGCCATTAGTCCTGACAAGAGCTAACATATACGTAAGACAAATACAAGGCTTTGTTTCTGCGATGATTCTGACCTGCGAATCTGACGAAAGGGGCTGCAGCCATACTCGTACCGGTGTGCATGCTGGCTTGCTTGTGCATACGTGATGACCTTTGACAAATACCATTGTACCCATATAATTTAGGCACATTGCCCACTCGCTGCGTAGACATTTGTACCACCTGCTTAGGTGTTATACCAAAGAAGTAGGTTAATAGTGTTTACGTAGACTTTAGCACATAGGCATGAATATCAAAGTCCTAGAATGCGTACTCGCTCTACACACGGAAATCAATTAGTAAGGTTCTTCTAATATAATTAAATGTAGTCTATATACATAGCTTTGCCTCTTACCTTACTTTTAGCCCATCTACCAGCCTCTGCGTTGTAAACAGGGTTATATAGCATTACCTTGCAAACTTACGTAGGCACAACGGTATTGCGCAAACAAATTATACACCAATTAAACTTAGCTTTGCATCTAGACCAAAACTGTACTTTCGAAGTGCATGCAGGAATCACTCAACCTGCAGCACAGGCGGGTTGGAGTTATCTCAGGGACACCAAGCTTCACAGTGGATGGAGGAAAACAGATACTATGGGGTCCTGAAAGGGACAGAGAATTCATATCCACTGAGAAACGAACCAAGATTGGAGCGATGTCAACCAGCTGGACTTTGACAAGCTGGAGAAATCCAGAAATCACCGGCAGCATCACCGTTCAACTGTATAGGTGCTCTGCACAGGCTTTTCGGCAGAAGAGGCACAGTCGCCAAACATTCTTTGAAGATGAACATTACAAACAAGCGGATAGCGTCGGGCTAGTTGTCCGCATCCGGAATAAGACCCTGGTTAGGCGGCCATCTGGTACGTACACAGTAAATTGCTTACCCGCAACCGCCTTTACCCAGGTACATTGCCTTGCTCGTCTACTTTGTGCGACAGTCAGAAATTTCTCAGGGATTATTTAGGGCTTGTTCCTTTTTCGCTTTTGTTTCGAAGACTCACCGTCAAATACACCTCGCTGTGATATGTGTTCGTCGCCGGGAAACGACTTTGCGCCAGGGCTATCCGAAATAAGTTTATCGCCCGAGCATGCAGACGAGGTAGTCGAGAAAGTAAGAGGCAATTCAGCAGAAATTTCGGAACCCAGCGATGAGGAAGAAGTTTCGTATCCGGAGGGAGGAGTTGAGGCATGGCTCGTAGTACTCGGTTCGTTCTGCGGGATGTAAGTGATGCATATTGGTCAATCGTGTCTGGTCCAACTGATCGATGTTTTTAAAGGCTCGCTTGCTATGGGTACATGAACAGCATCAGCACCTACCAGGCATATCTGTCTACCAATCAACTACGCCACTACAGCGATAGCTCTACTGGGTGGATCTTCAGCATATACATAGCTCTGACATTTCTTTGCGGCATTGTTGTAGGGCCTATCTTCGATGCTCAAGGCTCAAGAGTTCTCGTATTGGTAGGGAGCGCTCTGATGTTAGTGAGTATCATGCTCTTAGGAGTGTGTACAGGTAAGCAGCCTAGATTCTGGACTTACGTCTCTGTCACTGACTGATGACCTAGACTACTACCAGTTCCTGATCGTTTTCGGAATTCTTGGTGGAGTGGGAACATCTTTGGTCGTCACTCCGGCTACCACAGCCATTGGCCATTTCTTCTCAACCACACGTGGCTATGCTACTGGAGTTGCCTGCACAGGGGGGTCCGTTGGTGGCGTTATCTTCCCACTCATGCTCGAGGCTCTCTTACCAAAAGGCTGGGGGTGGGCGACCAGGATTCAGGGCTTCGTGTTCCTCGTCCTACTTGTCATCGCCAACATTCTGATCCGCGTCCGTCTCAAGCCGCACGCCAACGCAAGGATTTTCTCGCTACCCAACGCGAGGCTCTTCAAACAGAAGGATTTCCTTATCGTCACCATCGCAGCATTTTTCCTTGAATGGGGACTCTTCGTCCCCGTCACGTACCTCACCAGCTACTGCGTCAACTCCGGCGCTTTCAGTTCGACCGTTGCTTACCAGATCATAGCTATCTACAATGGTACCTCTACCATTGGACGATGGATCTCGGGTTGGCTTGCGGACAGATTGGGGGTATATAACGTCATGATCATTATGGTCTTCTTCTGTTCAAGCCTTTCGCTTGGGCTATGGCTACCCGCAGCCGTGTTTTCCCAGAGGAATGGATCACGTACGGAGGAACCTGACCACGCAGGATCTATTTACGGTCTCACAATCGCGTATGCCGTGTTAATGGGCATAGCTTCGGGTAGCAATATCTCACTTGCGCCGGTTTGCGTGTCCAAGCTCTGCGATACGAGACAGTACGGAGAATACTATGGCATGTGCTACGCGGTCGTAGGTTTGGGCACACTCGTGAGCGTTCCCATTGCTGGAGCAATCATTGGTTCAGATCAGTTGTACTGGGCTGGAGCATTGTTCTGTGGGCTATGTTATGTGCTCTCCCTGATCAGTCTCATCACTGTACGAGTGGCCAAAGTGGGATATCACTTGATGATAAAATATTAGACTAGAAAATCCGCCCCAAATACTCATTCTTACATGCGCGCGACCTGAAGCGTGCATTAATGCCATCATTTTGGAAGAAAGCTTGGTATTGTCACTCTCATATATGACTGAGGGCAATCCTGCTAGATTGTGATTATCAGACCTCGAAGCCAACAACAACATCCTGCACCATTCTCCCATGACTGTCTCGCACGCTGGGGTCAGCGCCGACTGCAACCAGCCATTTATAGAAGACGCGACTACCGCTCATAGCAGCAACGTAAAGTGGAGTCAGACCATCGGCACCACTTTTGTCAAGACTGGCACCCTTTAAGCTCAGAGCTTTGCCAATCTCGTGGTCACCCTCTTTTGCTGCGACCATCATCGGCGTGCAACCATCGCGGTACTCATCATTTGTTTGCGCACCTCCTTTTAGCAAAGCAGACACGGTTGCTAAGCTGCCTGACTTGATGGCGTGATGCAACGGCGGATACCCGTGGCCAAGGTCGAGATTCGACTGTGCTGCGTCTGTTTTGTTGCTAAGTAGCTTCACGACTGAAGAGACATCCCCCCTCTGAGCAGCTAGTGAGAGTGGAAGCAAATCATGACTCGGGATGTTTGGGTCCGCGCCTGCTTCCAAGAGTGCATCCAGAATGCTTTCGTCTTTGCCTCCACCCATCACAGCTGCTACCAGAGGGCTCCATCCGGCAGCATCGACTCCAATAGCATAAGCACCAAATGCTAATAAAAGGCTGACAAGCCCGATGTCGTTTCGACATACCGCTGTTACTAATGCTGAGCCAAGGCCCCGTTCTTTGCAGCATGCATTGACGTTTACCCCTGCCTCGCAGAGCAATGAAACCATATCAGTGTGTATGTTGTCTACCGCCAATATCAGAGCGCTGTTGCCTGCATGATCGAAGGCATCCATATCAACACCTGCTTCAATGAGCGTTGCAGCAGCTTTGCGACTGTCGGAAGCTGCGGCCACGTGGAGTGGGGTCCATCCTCGTGAATCCATTGCGTTACGCTCTATGACGGCCAAGAGAGCTCTGCACCATTCCTCGTCATCCTCTCGTGCCGCACGATGCAATGGATACTCCGTGAGATCCCCTGTCGGGCTCGGTTTGACGGTGTGCAACAGTCTGTAAGTAAGCTCAGACATCTCTTTTCCATTCATAGAATCTTGTGAGGTCGGTTTTCGTGTAAAAGGAGCCAATCGCTTCGCTCAGCCTTGTAATGCTTCTCGGTCTGCCCGATAGCGACCGTGAGACATACCCAGGCCTCTTGCTCGTCAGCCAGGGTAAACTTTTCAACCAAGAGACCGACAATTGAAAATCGACGCTTGTCATTGGCATCAAGCCTTTCATCGGTAAGGAGATATCCGTTGCCTTCACGGACGGCTTTTTCGAAAAGTGCAATGCTTTCTGGAGCATCTTTCACAGTCTGCTGGCTGATGACCGCGACCGATTGACACTGTGCCATGTAATCGCTCTCCAAAGCCAGATAGAGCCTGTCTGGCTCTCTTTCATAGATGAATTTGACTTTGGTCGTCAACCAGGGGCGTTGCAGCCCGCGAAGCATCCAAGATCCCGGTTCGATGATCTTACAGTCTTTAAGACCGTTGAAGACCGCAGGTGCCCATCCTGGATATGAGGCTCGAAGAGGCCCATGGAATAGGACCAGGCGCGACGCCTGACGTTCTTGGGTCAAGTACATCTTGCGCATAGCTTGCGCTGTGCTAAAGTGCGATTTCCATTCGATGTTCAGCGTTGGAAAGACTGCTCGAACATAATCCAGCCTGTCCCACGTTTCACGGTATCCACAGCCTATGGCAACGTCAGGAAGCGAGGTACCAACCTCGTCGTTACGCTGTAGACGAAGAAATGTCTGGGCAATGCTCGGATACTTGCCACGAGCATCTCCTTACCACTCTTGCGGGAACTCAGCAATGGCTTTGTCTTTCAGATGTCGACAGATAGCGCTGAAACTGATAGGTCCTTTCTTGGTCAAAACGACAGCCATTTTGGCGAGTTTGATCTCTTGGTACGTCCACATTCGAGTGAGCCAATCTGTTCTCGAGTTAGTACGGATGATCTGAGCGTGTTAAGGGCACGCACTTCCAAGTGAGAGCATAATTGCTACCTGTACGGGATCGATTGAGTTCAGCTGTAGGCAGAGAGCATCGAATATCAGCACCATCCGTGCTTCGCGGTAGATGTTCGCCATCGCGTTGATGAGTTTGCCTTTGAGCTCTTCCTCCACGAAATCGAGTGCCCGCTTTCCTCCTGGAATTGCAAGGCTGTCAGTCCACACCCATTTGATACCCAAGGGCTCGACCTTGTCAAATATCTGATGTAAAAGGTCTCGATGCAGCCCACAATTATCATCGTCGGCGCCCAGTCCTTGAGACCAGACGTGAGACAATGCTACAAACCCTCCTGCTGGGTTAGTACAAAATACCCCGGCCCTGTTGACACATAAAGCGCCCAACTTATTTACGGAGTCCTGAACGTCTTCCAAAGTAGGCTTGACAAAGTCTGTTGTATGCGTGAGGTGACCTGGGTTTGACCTGATAGTGAACAAGAGTAGGCTACCTAGCGGCGCGCCTTGCGAAACAGCCAAGTTGCCAAACACTTCGTCCAGTTCTTTCTCTGTCCAGTAACACAGCTCATTCATCGAGTTCGACTGTGCAATGGGCTCGGAAACGCCTTTGTTCAGCAAATACCGCTTTATTGCACGGTTGTTGGGCTGTCGGGCCTCGCGTTGCTGGTACGCTTGCAGCGTATCCATGATGGTCGTGAGATCATATGATGCCATGTCGGAGTATCTCCAGTGAGGAGATGAACCCACATGCGAGGTAATGGTAGCATCTTATCTTTGCGCTTTTGTACGGCGATCAGGCTGGAAAGGAGGGCGGCCACATGCCCCATCTGAACAGCGTCCAAGCCTTTGATACCACATCAGGCTGAGTACGAGTGTCTGATGTGATGCGAGGTGCATGAGCTGAGGTTTCGTGCCCTGCTGATGTGCCACCACCACAGGCCTGCTCGCTTAACCCTGTAAACACGTGATGCATGTTGTGTCAGTGTCGAACATGACGCGTAACAGCACAAGTGTCTGTCCACAAAAAACTCGATGATATGAGAAGTACAAACTTGGACCGCATTCACGTGGGACTGGCGCTACGACGTTGGGCTCGAATCACCGTTGAAGCTGTGCCTCCCTGGAACCTTTGCCAAGATCCAGATGCCATCTCTCAGCCTGACTGCGGACTTTGCCTGAAGATGTTGCTAATGTCGGGCATGGTTTCACGACTTATCTCAGTCTGATACACTAATCGGAAATCTGAGCCATTGAAATTTTGGTGGCATGTGTACACTTACGGTCAACTTCTGTCGAGCGCCAGTAGCAATGAAGGATGCTCCGGGGGGCACTTCTTGGTTGCTCAAGATATCGGAGTCCAGGAGAGGAACATCGATGGTGCATTGCATGCAACTGCCCGGTTACAGCCATGCATACTCATGGGACCGCTGGCACTGAACCGGTGATATTCAAACCCAGCAAGCTCTCTGTCATCGCTTTGATCGTCTGGAAGGTTCAAGCAGTCATCCTACGGATAGCAAGTTTCTGTCTGATGGAGCATTGTATGATAGCCTACAGCTGAGCCACCAGGCAGCTAGTTCGATATTGGACCGTTGTTGAAGAATGCAATACCGAGGTTGTTCTTGATCGAATCACCGATCAGTGAATTTACCTTTTTGGTTGCAACAGGGCCCACCTCGAACTTTGCTTCGACGTTCCCTCGATGTCTAGGTCTGAATGCTGCTTGTGCCGGGAGTGATGCTTCATCTGTATAATCACCACTGATAGGGCTTCAGAATCAGCCCCTGCGTTTGCGTTGACTGCGTCCCCAACTTGCTGGTCCCGCCAAATGGACACGTCAGGTGCGTTCGAGTTGTTGTTCTTTGACCCGTATAGCTGCTGTTACTGTGACTGGATGGGCGCATTGGCGAGAAACCCGAGCAAATCTGGTCCACTGATCTCTCATCATGCTCCCTTGCACGTATGCTTGCCCATCAGCCTGAGGTTCCGCCCCTACCCCAGCCAAGAACACCCGTGTAGCTAGTTTGGGACTGGTACAGGTTAGTTGATGAGGCGTTTGTTGAGTTTGCGACGTTCGAAGTGTGCTTGAACGGGACGAAAGGGTGGTTCGACGGCTCGCGTCTTACTGCACTATCTTTAGAGGCTGAAGATGGGAAATGCAGGGCGAGACTACAATACTGTAGAAACGTCTGCTAGAGCATCTTTCACAGGGATATAAGCAGCAGAGACCGTCAGATGCATGCGATCATGACGAGGTTGTTGTGACCCAGGCTTGGCGATACAGGCAAAGTGGCGACTCCAATCTGGTGGTAAGCATTGTGAGTCTATTCTCGACGTTAAGCGCTGGAAAGCACCTTCCGTTTTGCGCAGAGAGAACCACAGCGGCGCACCTGCCAAATCCAACGTGACCCCGCACGCCAGCATCGTGGACCTTGATAGCAAGGCTGGCAGTCGAACCTCGACACGTTATGGCGCGTCCAGGATGCTTGTAGCGGCTGTCGCAGAGATTGCAGCTGGTTCGAGGTCGAGGTCGAGGTTGAGTCGAGAAGTCCCTGTGCAGATCCAGATGCATTCCATCGCGACGCAAGGGGCGCCGGCTAGGCCGTGAGGCTCTTATACACGTTTTGACAGCTCAGCTCGCTCCTTTCCGGTTGGACTGCAAGCAGCTGAAGCCTCCAGCCTCGTTTCTGGAGATGCGCAGTCGGCGGTCCAGATGCGGTATCACGCGCGGGCGCAGTCAAGCTAGCATCGGCGCCTCGCGCACCAAGTGACCTCAGCACCTGCCTACCATGGATCCGGTTCCTTCCACCGACGTATTGCCCGGCTTGCGTACGAGAATCAATACTGACTACGTGCCCTGCCACTTTCCTGCTCTCTCGCGTCCGGCAGCAGTTCAGACGATTTGACTGTTGTGTTGCACTTGAACGGTGTGGGTGGCTCCAATGTGTTCGCCGTGAACGATCATCCAATTCCCGGTCTCTCGACTGTCGTCACTCCTTTGTCCCAGCCGCTTGCCGCCCAACCCAGGAGCTCCCGGCGCTCCCACAGCACCGCGAGATTCAAACAGCAGGGCACCCTGGATGCCATAGCTGCAAAATATTCATAACGACACAATGGCCGAGTATGCGTATGTGTGACTGATCCGCCTTCAGACGGTCGACTGATGCACTGCAGATTCATACATTCGGCTGCGCCATGGGTCCAGCACAGTTCCGGCAGCATGACGCCGTCCCGCCTGCGGTCGCTGAGCCCCATGCCCGCAAAGAAGGAGGTCACCAGGTCCATCTCGACGCCGCACCTCGCCAAAGCCGCCAGCGAGAGCGACGGCATGAACACGATCCCGGACCCTCGAACCCCCACGCCTCAGCCCCCGATCTCACGCCACAACTCGACCGACTCGCACCCAGACTTCAGCCAGGAGGTCTCGACGCTCAGCACGAAGCTCATCAACGCCATCAACCACTCGACGATGCTCGACGACTCGCTGCAGCAGACGCGCCACGAGCTGGAAGCGGCGAAGAAGCGCCTCGAGCAGCTGGAGATGCAGGTGAAGAACCACGAGCAGAAAGTCGCCAAGGGGCTCTTGGTCGAGAAGGTCGTCTACGATAAGATGGAGCGCCAGATGTCGACAGAGCTGCAGGAGGAGCGTAAGCGCCGCGCCGAGGCAGAGCGGCTGAAGCGCAACACGGACAGCGAAGTCGAGCAGCTGACGGCGGCGCTGTTCGAGGAAGCGAATGTGGTGGGTGCAGTAATCTTGATTTTAGAGGAATCACTAACGCGGTGTAGATGGTTGCAGCGGCTCGCAAAGAGACGGAGGCGTCTGATAAGCGTGGCGAACAGCTGAAGCAGCAGCTCAGCGACGCAGAAGTACTGCAGAATTCGCTGCAGGAGCAATTACATGATCTGAAAGGAGTCATGGAGAAGATGAGCTCGCATGGCGACGACGAAAGCAACATCCTCGGGACCACAACGGCACCGTCAACGCCCGGCATCACCCCCGCCGACAAGATGACGAAGCTGCTTGAAGCTACCAACCTGACGCCTAACACGCCGGGTTCTGAAGAGTTCAGCCCCGACCACCCGCTGCACTTCTCGCACCTCATACACCCGGTCCTGCGATCTGATTTGACCGCGTTTGACGAGTTCCAGGCCATGCTCAGGACTGTGCCCAAGTCGGCACCCTCGAGTCGTGTCTCAAGCGGCAACTACAGCAGCTTGAATGTGCTGGGCCTGGGATCGCTGACGAACAGCTCGACGACCTCGCTCCCCTCTTCGATCAAATCGCCCTCGAACGGCAACAACTCGCCTCGAGAGCCCGTAGCCAGCCAAGCGTTGACGAACCTGAGAGACGAGAAGTTTTACAAGCGTGCGCTGGCTGAGGACATTGAGCCCACGCTTCGGTTAGACATTGCGCCTGGGCTCTCGTGGATGGCGCGGCGGACGGTGGTCAGCAGCATCACGCAGGGCTCGCTGGTGGTGGAGCCCAACCCGCCATCCAACTCGAGGTTCCGTGCGCCGGTGCTGCCATGCTCGTTGTGCGGAGAGACGAGGAGAGAGGAAAAGTACGCCAGGAAGTACCGCTTCAAGACGGCCGACAACGAAGACTCGCAGCGATACCCTCTGTGCGACTGGTGTCTAGGCCGAGTGCGCGCCACATGCGACTACATCGGGTTCCTGCGCATGATTGCAGCCGGGCACTGGCGCGCGGAAACGGACGAGGAAAAGAAGAACGCGTGGGAGGAAAGCGTACGTCTGCGAGAACGCATGTTCTGGAACCGCATCGGCGGCGGCGTAGTCCCAGCCTTCATACCAATGCGCGACAGCCCGCGCAGCCCGACGTTCGCCAGCAACGACAAAACCCGGCGCAGCGAGGAGTCGATTGAAATCGCCGTGTCGGCCCCGAAGAGCGAAGGGAGCGAAGCCCGGGGGGAAGTGATTAGTGAGGCAAAGAGCGAAGACGACCCGTTTCAAACATCCACGACCGACAAGGAGAAACGCGTCTCCATCGGCAAAACACTCATCTCACCCGAAATCAAACAATGCCTTACCGAAGACGAGGAGAAGCACATGGAGGATATGGTGCAGGCACAGCTCCAGAGTGAAGTAAGACGCAGTCTGGACGCCAAAGCTGTGGCTGAAAAGCCGGCCCTGCAGCGCCAGCGCAGCCACTCTAATCCGCCGCCGCCGACGCCGCCAAGGGGGAAGGAGGAGAGGCTGAGTCTGCGGATTCCGGGGGGGTTTGAGTGATTTTTTTTTTGGAAAGCATTTTTTCTGCATCAAAGGCGAGGGGGTGGGAATACCAGGTGTCTGGCGTTTTTTATATTATACACACACATAGTCTTAGGAGAGTTGTTCGTGTTGATGAGATTAGATCGGGGTATCATATCATTCCATCATTCCTCGCTGGTCTTCCAATTTTGGAAACTGCGTTTACTTCTTCCCCCTTCCCCTCCCCTTCCCCTTCCCCTTCCCTTTTGTCCCCGCCGCCGGACTCTTGTCCCGTTTCGGCGCCGCTGAACTGCGTGTCGATCGCGCAGGCGAATCGTTCTGCCCTGCAGCAGTATCCAGCTTATCTTTCTTAGCTGGGCGACCGCGCTTCTTCGCTGGCGTTGCTTCTTCTTCTTCTTCATCTCCCTCTTCCTTCTCCTCAGCCTCGACGCTCTTGCGCTTGCCCAACACGCCCTCGTCCCCCTCCCCCTCCTCCTCGAACTTTTTGTTCACCACAGCGCGCGCCCTCTCCAACGCCCTCTCCTTCTCCCCCTGCTCCCGTTCCTTGCGTAATCGATCATACGTCTCGTTCCCACTCAACCCATGCTTGATAAACCGCCCCGCGGCTGCTACGTCCAACCTCGCCCTGCTCTCTTTTTCTTCGCCACGCTTGTGGAAGTCCTCCGCGTCTTTTATCTTGCCGAAGTATTTCTTTAGTCGCGCTAGTTCGCTGAATATGGGGTGCGATTTGGCGTCCACGCCGCTGGCTAACAGGGTGCTGAAGAGGACTGATTCGATGGCGTAGGCGGCTAGGACGTGGAGTTTTGCTTTGGAGAGGAGCGGGAGCGGGAGGGCGGTTGTGCTGAGGGTGGAGGGGGGGAGCAGGGGGGAGAGGAGCGGGAGGAGTTCGTCGATGTTGACTTCGAGGTCTTCGATTAGGGAGGGGAGGTCGGCTGGTGGGTCCATTGTGTGGCGTGGGTGTGGCTTTGTCGTGGTGTGGGTTGATTGGTGAGGGTGGTAAGATTTTGTGCGCTGCGTGCGCGGATTGATGGTGTTGTGGGAATTGGTCCTGTGGAGATATTTGGCACTGTTGTGAGAATCGGCGCTGTTGTGAGAAGCGGTCTTGTGGTGAGAAGCGGTCTTGTGGTGAGAAGCGGTCTTGTGGTGAGAGGGTGTGGTGTTGCAGGTCAAGTCCAGCTGCGACAAAAAGTCATGGGCCGCGGTTCAGCCGAGCTGCACTACTGCACCCGCGGGCATGAGCTCACCACTCCACTCCACTGCACAACGACGGCGCCTCCTCGCACTACACGTCCGCCTCCTCGCACTCACCCGCGCCTCCTCGCACTCACCCGCGCCCGCCCTCCTTGGACACCCAATGCGCTGACCAGCCCGCCACGCTGTCTTACTCCATCACCCACTTCATACCCAGGCTGCGGCCTCGGATTCCGCACACGCGCCCGCGATGCAGGCCCGGTAGCATTGGCGCGGCGGCCATGCAGCGGCGGACGTTGGTGCAGAGCTGGACACACAGAGAGGAGGCCGACGGCAACTCGGCAAGCGGACAGGACGGACAGCACGCCCCGACACGGCCAGGCTCGCCAGCGCCGCCCGCCCACAGCGTCGCCGACTTCTATCGCAGCAAGCCGGTGCTCGACCGCCGCATCCACATGCTCGGCGTGGGCAACGTCGGCAGCTTCATCGCGCACTCGCTCCGCAGCGTCCCCAGCCCGCCGCCCGTGACGCTGCTGTTCCCCAGCTGGGACCGCCTCACCGCCTGGCGCGACTCGGAGCAGCGCCTGGCGCTCGTCACCGACGGCGACACGGAGCTGCGCTCTGGCTTCGACGCCGAGCTCGCCATCCCGCGCATCCGCTTCCACGGCCGCGAGGTCGGCCTGACGCGCCCCGCCGCCGCCGACAGCGCTGCGCTCGAGGGCGAGTCGTCGGCGCCCATCAGCTCGCTGCTCGTGTGCTCCAAGGCGCCCGTCGTCCTGCAGGCCCTGTCCGCCGTCAAGCACCGCCTCACCCCCGACTCGGTCGTCTGCTTCCTGCAGAACGGCATGGGCCTCGTCGACGCCGTCTCGCGCGAGCTGTTCCCGGACCCGGCCACCCGCCCCCACTACATGCTCGGCATCAACTCCCACGGCCTGCACGCCGCCGACGCCCCCTTCACCACCAAGCACGCCGGCTTTGGCACCATTTCCCTGGGCATCCTGCCTCACGAGCGCGACCGCGACCCCGCCGCCCCCTACGCCGCCCGCGACCGCCCCTACTCGCCCAAAGCCGTCCAGCACTCCCCCACCCCAGGCACCACGGAAACCGACGTCTCCCTCCCCACCAGCCCCAGCGTCCCCTGGACCCCCAACCAGCGCTACCTCCTGCGCACCCTCCTCCGCGTCCCCGTCCTCGCCGCCACCGCCTTCAGCCCCCCCGACCTCCTGCAGATGCAGCTCGAAAAGCTCGCCGTAAACTGCATCATCAACCCGCTCACCGTCCTCCTCGACGCCCGCAACGGCGCCATCCTGTACAACTACGCGCTCACACGCACCATCCGCCTGCTCCTCGCCGAAATCTCCCTCGTCATGCGCTCCCTGCCCGAGCTGCAGTACATCCCCAACGTCGCCTCGCGCTTCGACCCGGGGCGCTTGGAGACGCTGGTTGTGAGCGTCGCCCAGAAGACGCGGGATAATGTGAGCAGTATGCTTGCGGATGTACGGGCGGGCAGGGTCACGGAGATTGACTATATCAATGGCTGGGTGGTGAAAAGGGGGGAGGAGTTGGGCGTGAGGTGTACCCTGAACTACATGATTATGGAGCTGGTCAAGGGCAAGGCCATGATGGTTGGGTTGGAGAGGGGGGAGGGTGTTCCTTTTGTGGGGGGTGTGGGGAGTAGAGCGAGCGAACAGGGAGGAAGCGAGGGAGAAGTTCAGATCAAGAGCGGTGTCGCGGAAAGAACTGGGGCGAGTGCAGACGGAGATATATCCGCCAAAGACGCGCAGTAAATCACACCCAAACTCAAACTAAAGAATTGCTAAACCACATCAATATCAGTACTTGCCGTGCAAATCTCTCCCTCCTACAACACCCCCTCCTACAACACCCCCTTCCGAGAAAGAGAAAGAGAAGGGTATTAGGATGAAACAAAAGAGAAATCCAAGGTTAGGTTGGAATAGGCGAGAAAACAGAGATCGAGTAAAAGTTTGACGGATACTCTACTCCAGAGCGCGGGAATAGTACATGCGTAGGATAGAAGGTATAAGACTCTATGCTCATCGTCGCTCCTCCCATTCTGCACACGCCCTATCTATTACTACACGGTTGAGAATGAACGTTGTGGTGCGCTTCGACGAGAGCACGTGCGGTACATCAGGTGTCGCGTAGTACAGGCCTGTATAACGCAGCTATTCTAGAGGTTCTAGTATAGTTCGCGCGGCTGCAGTTTTGCCCTGAATATCTGCGACATCTGGTAATATCGGCTTCTCCACTCACTCTTCTATATCAGAGTCCTAGCCAGCTGCGAACTGACTCCGCGACCGCAGTCCCTCACCAAACCTCCACAGCAACAGCGGCGCCGGGACGCCCAGACCCAACGCGACAAACGCCAGCAGACTGTTCCCCCAGCCATAGTCCAGCGCATTATACATAGCCGGCGCAAACAGCGGAAACCCAAAGCCCGCAAGCGACCTCAACACCGTCGCCGCAGCGACCGCACTGGCCGCGTAACGCGTGTAGCTGTCAACAAGATACGTCTGTATGCACTGAAACCCAACCATAAGACCCGCACAAAACAGCGCCGCGCCGACATTAGGCACCATCCAGTGCACGCCCGCCTGCGCGCTCCACCCGTACATGAACAGGCCCACCGGCACGAGCAGACTCGCCGGCACCATGACGGGGACACGGAACTCGGGGCGTCCAACGCCGTTGTTGGCTGCTTTGAGGCGCCGGTACAGCATGTCGTTTAGCGGCGCTGCCGTCTGCGTCCCCAGGATAAAGCCGATGCCCATGGATATGAAGTTTAGACTTGCCGTGCTGGTCGATTGCTGGTACACGCCGGTCCATAGCCGCGGGAAGGTCGAGAGCATGAGGTACATCAGCCCGTACAGATACGCCATGTAGCACGCGAGGACCTGGACGATGGGCTGGGTGCCGAGCAGAATGAACGGGCGCTGCATGGCAGTCGTGAGGGTGGTGGTGAGCGTGCGGTCTGGGCCGTCGAATTCCGTGTGCAGGGCGGTGTTGTTGGTTTTTACAATGAGCCGGTCGCGCTTCCAGGCGAGCAATTTTGGGGCGTAGGTTTCTTGCAGAAAGAAGAAGCCAGCGCACTGCACGAGCGCGGTGAAGATGGTCGTGCTCCAAAAACACCATCTCCACGTTGTGTACTGGCTGATGAAGCCGCCCGCCACGGGTCCTAGAGCGGGTCCTAGAAGTGGCGCCAGACTGTAGATGGAGATTGCTCTGCCGCGCTGCTCGGCGTGGAAGCAGTCACTGACGACGGCCTGGATCTGTGTTAGTGACCGCCACTCAACCTGGTAAAGATACTTACAGCGCCAATCGCCATCGGAGCCGACCCACCCAGTCCACTGAGGAAACGGAAGGCCATCAATTGCCCAGATGTCTGTGCGAATCCGCACCCCAGATTCCAGGCCATGTAGAACAGATTCGACAACTGCAACACAATAACGCGACCGTAGATCTCTGACAACGGGCCGAGGACGAGGGGGCCAACGGCGTACGCGAGGACGAAGATGCTGAGCGTGAGTTGGGTCTCCATCTCAGTTTTGATGTTGAACTCTTTGCTGATCGAAGGCAGTGCGGGCGAGATCATGGACGAGGAGATGGGCGAGACGAGGGTAAAGCAGGACACGATGAGCGTGGCACACCATTTTCGCCTGGGGGACCAGTTCTTAGGGTTTTCGGGGTCGTCGGGTGATTCCCATGTGACCTTACTTTGTCAGCCCTGTATCCATGTTCAGATTGTAGAGACTAACAAGATCGGGGTCCTTGATGCTCCTGTTGCTCTTCCTCCTCTCCAGCTCAGACCTCCTTGCCTCGACGTCGTGCTTGTACGGTGTGTCTCCTTTGATTTCTTCGTACGTGGAATCACCCTCGTCGTCACTCCACTTCTCTTTTGTACTGCTGGCACTGCCGTCACTCGATGAGGTTTCTACATCCCGTTCTTGGGTCTCCGTTCTGTCTAGTGATGACCCATCGTCTCTGACATGCAGGCCGTCGCCGTCTCCACGATGGTACACTGAGTGATCACGCGGATGATGGATGGACAGCAGACGATGAGGGGAGTTATCCGAACTTGACATGGACGAGTGTCGAGATGCCATACCTCGGATGCAGTGTTGACTTGCGAGCACAGTCCAGGACAAATGAGAGGAGTTCCTTGATAAAGCTTGTGATTGCCAGATTGTCTGCGCTATGTCGCTATTTGTACGCCCCTCAGACACTAAATGAAGGTATCGCCATCTCTGCTGCGGAGTATAGTCCTAAGACCCTGGGCCTGTCGGCCACGCCGTTGACAGTCAAGGCTCTGGCTTTGACAATCTGCAGACGGAAACTTCGCGCACGCGTCTGCGAGGTATCGGTGCACACGCTCGGTTTGTGGTTGCACACGATGAGTACTTCGGAAAATAAATAGGCGCCAAGCGCAGCGGAGTTCCGTCGAGTTCTGATTGGGGAAGCAGGTGGCGCATGAGCTCTAGCTGTGGCGCGCGGAGGTCGAAATTAGATCAATGCCGAAACTATGGCCAAACGAGATTTGTTGATCTTGAGAAACACCGAGCTTTATTTGAACTCCTGTCTTGACTCCTTAATAGATCTCGTCGACGAACGCTCGTGGTTCTAGACTGTTGATGCTGGTCGCTCTTGCCTCTTCAAGCGACTCCTACTCTGTCTGGACTGGTCTGTGTTGTTTTGTGAGCAGCGGCCCGATCAAAAGCCAGAGTGTATCTGCAAGACACAGCTGTTCGATATCTTGACATTATCGTGACAAATCTGCTATTGCGTCCAGTAGTGGAGATGTAGATTAGTGATATGTGCGATCAAAATAGGAAATGGTGTGGGCATCGACTGCTGAAGCAGTGAAGTGTCGGCCGAGACGAATGATGGTTTAAAGTCCTTGAGGTTCGAAGCAGTGTACCAAGGGATGGTGGTCTCCTTCATCGGCGCCGCGAGAAAGGTGCTGCAGGCATGACCCTTGGAGCAGGCAGTCTATTGAGGCTGAGTATTGACAGCAACTTCAAGGAGCTGCAAAGCGAGTGTCGGAAGCAACGGAAAGAATAGTGCTCACAGCCTGCCTCGATTGCCAGCTGTACGAACTGTTGTTGAAATCAAGATCGACCCTAGGGCCTGGACGCTAAGTGCTGATCTCTTGGATCTTCCGTTCAAGGAGATACAGCACGGGGACACAGTAGTTCATAGGTCTCCTACCTGTCGTGGGCGAGGGAGATGCCTACAAATTGTCGACTAGATGACACCAGCGCAAGACACGTTGCCGTATCGTCTGATGGTGTGAAAACTGCTCCTCACCTGGGCAGTCGTGAGCACTGCGTGAAGCGTCTGCGCGAGCTGAAGCACGCAGTAGCAGGCGCATAAAGCCACCAACTGCATTCATCTCGCGTCTTCAATGCCAGGAGTGCAGGAGCATGCACAATACCGCGGTGGCACCTGCTGAACCGTCAACGGCCGTCTCCTGCCAACGCCTGCCCCTCTTACTCACCATAGAATTGTGCTTTTCACAATACTGCCCCCACACCCGCGGCTTTTGATCCTACATCACTCACCAATTCGGCGTTCTCCCTACCACCTCGAGGCTGTTGGCCCAGACTGTATCCACACATGATGCATTGCAGTCCTAAGTGATGCCTGACACGCATTGTGGTCGTCAAGATAAGGTCGAGCTATACACATGGGTCCATCGTAAGGGTTGTGTCTCATTGGCCGACCTGAGTTGGATCGTTCGATGTTGATGTACAGCAAAAGGCAGGCCGAGGCGAGTTGTGGATATGTCATTCGACGTGGCCCGTGCCACCGGATCGATGAAGCTCTCCAAAAAGTTCCCGCATCAGCGCTATCATCACGTTGCCACGTTCTCGCACATACACAATGGCTGCACCAAGCAGATGCACCGCGCGCATTGCGCAAGCACTAAAGACCAAGCCAACACCGTGCGTTTCCGCCCGCACATTCGCCTCCACAGCCGTCGCACCACCGCGGACATGCCTGCGCCGGGCCCAGCAATCAATGGAGGCACGCCGCCAGTTCTCGAACACGTCCTACCGCCAGGCACTCAAGACGATCGATCAAATCAAAGCGCGCAATAAGGGCGGCCCATTCAATATCACCGCAGCCCTCCTGTTCATCGCGACCGCCGGCGGTCTCTGGGCATACTTCACATACGAGAAGGAGCGCATGGCACGCAAGCGGATAGCCGAGCAGACCAAAGGTGTAGGCAAGCCGAAGGTTGGAGGGCCGTTCTCGCTGGTGGACCAGGATGGCAAGGTCTTCAGCTCCAACGACATGATGGGCAAGTACTCGCTCGTGTACTTTGGCTTCACACATTGTCCAGACATTTGTCCAGATGAGCTGGACAAAATGGCTCTCATGTACGAGAAGGTGCGCGAGAAGTGCGGCGATGTGCTTCTGCCCATCATGATCACATGCGATCCTGCGAGAGACAGCCCCGCGGTCTTGAAGGAGTACCTTGCGGAGTTTCACCCGGATTTTATTGGGTTGACAGGCAACCACGAGCAGATCAAGGATACCTGCAAGGCGTACCGCGTGTACTTCAGCACACCAAAGGACGTTGCGCCTGGGCAGGACTACCTCGTAGATCACAGCATCTACTTCTACTTGATGGGTAAGTTGCAGGAGCTCACAGGATGAGCCTTATCTCCAAAGTGAGGGTTCGATGCTGACTGTTGCAGATCCTGAGGGCGACTTCGTTGAGGCTATCGGCCGCAACTTCACTGCCGACCAGGCCGCCAAAGTCATCGCTGACCACGTCAAAGACTGGGAGAAGCCGTTGAAGAAGGAGACGCGCTGGGAGTAGGCTACATCACGACATTGTACTTGTATGTATGACTTGCTTTAGACCTGTACTTAGCACATGTAGAACACCTTGTACAATCAACGGATGATAATTTCGTCGACCATAATCGCCACGTTTGTCCGAATTCGCCACATTTGTTCTAAAAGCATTCATCGCTCCATGCTAAGTGGTGCTGTTCTAGGTGCTTGCAAGCTCTTGGACTTATGGGAATTAACGCAGTCGAAATAAGGCTGGCAGGATTGAAAGCGCGCACACGGTCAACGACCAATCATTCTTCAAGACGACTAAAAGGTCAACACTGCCTCTCTTAAGAGCATTCGGCAACAGCCACCCCTGTTGCTGGAGTGAATACCAATATTCACGGAATCATCCGTGGTACGCCTCAAGGGTAAGCGTCTCCACCTGCGCGTTTAAGGCGGACCGCTGACAGAGCCTCCGAGTATATTTTTGTTCATCATTGAACAATCTCGGAGAAGTTGGGAGAACACCTGATGTTGAATGTGGCTGTCTGGAACCTGCTGAGACCTCGGTGGACTGGACTTAAAGACGTTGCAGAACATCGACAAACTTGCAGCATGCTCGCCCTCACCGACAGTAGAGACAATCCGTCCACGCCTTATGTTGGCAGCACAAACTAGGTGGCTTGGCCCTGCAGCCCCACGACTCCACCGTCAGCTTTCAGCACACGACACGCACACATGCAGAAAATCGCCAGAGCTGGATGCGCAGCTTCCCCCTGGAGTTTGCTAGTCATTGCGCTTCAGCTAGGGACAGCAGCGCCCACGCTGGTGTGATTGGTCGCTGCGGATCGTGGCGCGCGCGCCGACCCTACGGAATCACCTAACCACCAATCGACAGCTGCACTAACATCTAAGATGCAGTTGTTTGATGTATGGTTTGGAGGATGATCTTTCAGCTTCTGCATGGACGCCTGCGATAAGGACTACGAATGTCTGGATCTAAAGCTTGTTATATAGGTAAGACTTATCTGGGAGCGACGCGATGGTTTGTTGTTTGTCTTACATCTCATTTCCACGTCTTACTGCTGTGCCTCATCCGTGCCGTCAAGGCGTACCGTGCTAGGTACCCGGTATCTCACTCCAAATATCTCTCTTCTTTTTCCAATTTTGTCTTGTCCCGGTCGAGACGTCACAATGGATCACACGACACCAGCACAGAGCGAACAGAAGCAGACCGACCAAGACACCTTGGCGAAGCTGACTTCACCCCCAACGCCCAATCCCAACGATGCCATCGATCCAGCACAGAGTACACACGATGCGAGTACAAACGAGAAGAGCAGCGTCCACGACACGACAACATCTTCATCAGACTCGTACAAGAAGGCGCCAAACGTCGAGACCGCCGAAGTCAACGACGATAACAGTGACAATGGCATCGATTGGAAACCTGGGTTCCGCCAACAGTTTCCTTGGATCGGCTTCTCGGGTTTCGTCATCATGATTATTGCAACCTCCATGGCCGTCGCCGTTCTGGGCGCGTCGAACAAAGAGCGCGTCAAGGACTGGCCATTTACTCGCTTCCCCATCCAACCCAACGTGTTGATCAATATCGCCAATCAATTCCAGAATCTAGGACTGATCACATTCATTAGTCAAGGTCTTGCCATCGCGTGGTGGCGGAAGGCTATGCAGGGCAGCTCCCTTAGCACACTGCACAGAAATCATGCCTACTCGTACAGCTTCTACTCCATCATGACGTCTGGCAAGCACTTCAACATCGTCGCGCTCGCAGCGCTAATGACCAAGTTTGCTGTCATCGACAGTACCCTCTTCCAGAAGGCTACTAAGACTATTGTAACTCAACAAGTCAATTACAAGAACGTGGCAGTTACTGGGTGGCTGGAAACCAACTGGCCCTCAGGAAGCGGCGGCATACCTGGCGAAGACGGAACGATCAAGACTGTCGACACAGCTTGGGCAGGTGTGATCAACGCCTACAACGGCAAGATCGCCAACGGCAAGGTCCACGATCTCCTGGACAACAAGGCCTCGTTCTTTGACTGTCCGTTTCGACAGGAGTGCAGTGGCTCATTCAAGGCGTTGGGCTTTGCGTTCGACTGCAGCTCTACCACTGAGGACGTCAACTATGGGCTGCAACGGCAGAGCCAGTTTGGTGGCATTCAGACCTCATACCCGCTCTGGGACATCAGCTTCAACTCATCGTGGGCGACAGACACCAAGCCATACGCTAGCATCGACATGAGTATGTTGTACGTGGACAGCCATGCCGGCGCAAATAGCAGCGATTGTCCTGGTACTCTTACTCGAAGAACTTGCGAGATCCGTCCCGCTATCGTGGAGTACCCTGTCACAGTAATGGTGCCGTCCGAGGAAGAACTGAAAGGCAAGAACATCGTCACCCACGTGAAGTTCTTTGCAGATAACATATCGCATCCAATCGGTACGAACATTACCGAGCGGCAGATCGACCAGCTCAAGTTCCTCGAATACGTTGACCTGAAGGAAGAGTTCAACAAGACCTCCACGATAGGAGCGCTGACTTACGTGCTCAACAATCTCTACAACTCCTCCGCACAACTCACCTACAACGAAGACTGGGATATCAAACTGCGGGGCGGCCAAGCGCAGACCATGTTCTACGCGGACAGCGACAAGGAGGACTTCTCACGGTGCTGGTATGACATAGACCGCACCGGGCTCGACGACCCCGCCATCGAACTCCTGCGCAAGATCAACACACTATCGTTCACAGCAGCGCTTTACCTGAATGGTCAACCGACGACCAATGTCACCGACCGCGCCGCCAAGGGCATGACTTCGCAAACAGCGCTGAGCAGCGTCACCGGCATTGTCGAGGAATATGATACAGACTTCAACTACGTTGCTGGCGCGCTAGTCGCTTCCTTAGTCACGATTCTGCTCGTGCTCCCCGTCTACTGGGGCTTCTGGAAGCTCGGTCGCAAAGTCACGCTTGGCCCGCTCGAGATCGCCAACGCGTTCAACGCCCCGATTATCAAGCCTGATAATGTTCGCGGACAGCATGGCGAGTTTGAAGAGGTGCTCAAGGAGGTTGGGCAGAGGAGAGTCAGGTACGGGCAGCTTAAGGATGCGCCGCCTGGCAGTATGGGGATTGCGGAGCCAGAACAGATTGTGAAGCCGAGCTACCGCGAGAGTAGGAGATTTACAAGGGCGCAGCAGGGGGTCGCGGGTGTGGGGATTGGAGCTACCATTGGTGGTGTGGCGGCTGTCACGTTAGGTGATCGATGATTCCCTGCAAGACCACACGAGCGTACTGTTTTGGTGGGCGTTTTGATATTTGGTCATGTAGAGGCTGGAAGATAGCAACCTGCCATCAAATATTCACAATTCGTCCTTGCTTCAAGATCTAGTCATCACGACTATGACCTTACGTCATTGTGCACGTGTATTCAGGCCGAGCTCCAATGTCGAATAATGCAGGGACATGCAACGAGAACTTCAGCATCAGAGGTCACGCATTTGTCGCAGTCTGGGGAGTTCCCAAACCGTCTTCCGTAAATTCCAGTCCGTACTTCTCGAACTGCTCACACCTCAACCAAGCCCGTGTCGCAGGCAACCCCCAAAGCATACTCATGACCAGCACACCAAGCTGCTCCAGATCATCTGGATTCGTCAACGTCATCGCCTCATCCCAAGCATCGACGAAAACTGGCAGCTCCAACCCCTCGATCTTCACCTGTGCCAACTCCGCCTCGCTCTGCGCATCCCATAACCCCTTCTGCAACGTGAAGAACACGTCCACAATCGTCGGTATGTCGGTTCCAGTCTTGAGGTAGTTGTACACGCCGCGCAGCAGGAAGGTGGTCACGATCGGAGGCCGTATACTCTCTTGTAACATCCAAGCTTGCCAGTCTGATACTGTGTTGGAGACGGTGGTGAGCGGATACAGTGGGATGTTAGTGGCGCAGGCGCGCGTGCGCAGTTCTTCGGCCCACAGGGTGGTTGTTGCTTCAGTGGCTTCGGCGAGGCTGCGCTTACGGATGGGACTGTCGAAAAGGCGGATAAATTGGTACGATTGTAGACCGGTGAGAAGATTGGAGGCTGAAGAAGTTGATGGAGAGGTTAAAGAGAGCAGATGTTGGACGTTGCAGTGGATGATCTGGTGGACTAGAGTCTCTGTGGAAGGATTTCGTATGCTGTACGGTGCGCATGTGCTTATTGCCTGTTGAAGGGCCGGGGACTGTAAGACTTGAAAAGCTCGGCGGTGGATGGACATGATCTGTCCCAAGGACGCAAAAACGTGTGGAACGAGGGCTAAGCGCCTGGCGCAATAGCCACGCGGGTATAAAGTACGGAGCACTCGAGTGTTCGTCGCTGGATAGCGAGATCATCAAGAGTTGGCTGGAACGATGAAATGTCAACTGGCTAGTCGATTGGGTGTGTCTACCGAGCCAGCTGCTGGGAACAGCATTTGCCCTGCCGGCGATGTGAACATTAAGGTTGTCGAAGTGGAGGTCTGAGGAGACTGCTGAGGCTCATCTCTCCTCCGACCGATATTATGACAGTCAGAGCCTCTTGCAAGACAGCGCTGTCACCTTGGATCGCTTCGGTCGCACTTTGGTTTTGTCTGGATGCAAGCAATGCATCACGAGATATTACCTTCAAGGCGACACATCTTGTGCTTGGGTGATGGTTTCCTGTCACAATTTTCGTCCGCGGTGTTTCTTGTCAAGATAATGCGAGGAGAAGATATACTCCGCTAGCCTCGTTGCACTAGCCGCTTACGGTGACCACGAAGGAACGCTAGTGGAGTGTAGGATCCACATTCCTGGCTTGGTGGTGTGAAAGTCCGTAAGCCTCGTTGCAGACGAAGCCATCGTAATCGCAATGTTAATTAACATCGACCAATGTGTGAAAAGGCCTGCTAAGCTCGGACGACGCTATGGGCGCCTTACCTGAGAATTGCATATACAACAGCAGCATTCAAGGCCCGAAAAGCGTTCATCGATCCAAGTATCTCCTGTCCTCACTGCTTCAACCATCAACGATGTCTTCGACCACTCACGTCCTTGTTACAGGAGCAAGCCGCGGTGTGTACGTTGTTCTAGTAAACTGGACGAAACTGACATAAAGACGTTAGGTATTGGCAAAGGTCTTATTATAACATACCTGGAGTCGCCCAACACCACCATCGTGGCAGCAGTCCGCAATGTTTCCTCTGCAGACTCACTTCGCTCATCAATGAAGGCGCCAGGCTCATGTCTCATCGTGGTCGAAATCGACGTTGCTTCCGTCAACAGCATCGAGCGCGGCATTGCATCGCTGGAGCTTGACCACAAGATTGACAGGCTCGATGTAGTTCTCGCAAACGCTGGCGTGGCAGCCGTCAGTCCCAGCCTCGTCAAGTCGGGCATCAACGATATACAGTCCCTCCTTGAGGTCAATGCGTACGGCCAGTTGGAGCTTTTCAAGGCCGTTGCCCCTCTGCTACGAAGGTCGAGCAGCGGTAGCCCGGGGAATTTCATGTACATGTCTAGCCTTGGCAGAACCTTGACTTTCATGAACACTATCGCGCCGCTAGCGGCATATGGTGCGAGTAAAGCTCTGAATAACTTCTTGTTCAGGTGGCTGTCTCTCGAGCAGCAAGACATTGTCGTTTGGTCTCAGCATCCAGGGTGAGTGAGGCGAGGTCAGACGAAGCGCGAACACTGATTCTGTCCAGAATGGTTGCAACAGACATGGCTCAAATGGCCTCTGAAAGTCTCAAGGGTGTTGTTGATTTCAACTTCGAAGCGCACACCGTCTCAGTTGAACAGAGCTGCCAGGATATTCTGCGCATAGTAGGCTGGTTGGCATCCCTTCGATACGGACGAGCACTAACGGAGATTCGACAGGTCCGTAACGCCACATTGGAGAGCACGCACGGCAAGTTTCTTGGTCCTGATGGTGGTGAGCTGCCGTGGTGGGCAGTGGATGGGCTTAACACAGGCTCAGCCTTTTTGCAATTTGATTGCCGCATCGGTGGTTGAGTATGCTACTGCAGATTTGAGCAGGTAACCATTGTACCAATTCGACTCGATTGACTTTGCTGTATGCTCTTAATTCGTTGCTAGGCCCTTCTCTGGCATGCGTACAACGATGCGCGCTCAGAACAGTGCCTTCCACTCGAGTATCAATTGGCTCTTCGGCAAAGTCAGTCATTTTCGTTATTTTTTAAAAATGTTCTAATTCTAAATGTATTGGTTGCGTAAGCCAAATATGGAGATTGTAGAAGTCGTTTCATGCGGCTGACGCAGACAGAGCGCTGGAGCAAGCCCATATTCAAGGGACAGACGAACTCACAAACTGCCTTAACCTTCTCAAGGTTGTTGTAGAGATTCTTGCTCAAAAGGCCATCCTCATCTTTAGCTTGTCTCCATCGAAAAGCTCCTCAGAGACACAATGCAGGTCAGCAATTGCGATTGCGGCCGCACCTGCGCGCGCAAACGCCATAGCTATGGCAAAGCCAAGGCCATCTTCGAAGGCCGTGCCGGTGATCAAAACGTGTTTGCCGGAGAAACATAGCTTCAACGGTGACACATGGTCGTATATCGTAGTGTGTCGGGTCTTCGTGAAATTGCCTCCAGACACGGTTATTCAATCGATCATTGTGGCAGATCCGGCTTGGAGGGAGATAGTGGTTTAAGAGGCAGATTAATAGGCAGATCCATGATCCTTATATTCACCTGCTATACGATGGCTCTGTATGTGAGACTCGGGTTATTAACCGTGATACACCTTTGCAGGTTGTGCTGTTCTGGTGACGTTCAAGTTTCACATAGCCAGGAGGTTTGTTACTTAGGGATGCCCTCATATTCCAGACAATGAGTTGGATTGGGAGAGAGCGCAGATGGATGTGATGCGTGGAAAGGAGCGGAAGATGAGAACCAGGCTAACCAGATTAGTCTACCCCACAATGCTCGGCCTGAGCCCCGAACAATCGTCATCTTTATCCCCTTCTCCATCCCCGGGACGTGCCCAACAGGGTTTCGTTCACCAGTCCACCGTCTTCGGACAGGATGTTGCCCCGATGCTTTTATTTCTGCGGTCCGGCGGCAAAATTGTGTCCGTCTCGTCATGATCTTTCGTAAGCTGGTCAATCATCGGCCTCTTGGTGCGGAGGCCGACCGTCAGTCAGCAACACTGGAGTCTTGCCTATAATCGTAGAAGCCGCCAAAAACCACATTGAAGTTCAGTAGCAGCAACACTACCTGTAAGACGATCATGGGGCTTCTCCATCTCACAGCAGCCGTTTTAATAGCACACGCGGTCTACGCGTACCCCAGCGGTGGAAGCTCGGCCGCAATTACCTTGAACGTACCGAGAACAGCAGCAGGAGCTTCAATCCCGCACCGCAACTCTTTCGCTTCATTCTCATTCGAGCCTGCGTTCTGGGTGGAGTTCTTTGGCAAAGCCAGCAACCCCAACAACCTGACGTTCGCCGTACTCAATCGTATTCACGAACATGGCGGACGTCCTATCATCCGCCCTGGTGGCATAACTATGGATAGTATGATCTTCGATCCCCAGGGCCGTGACCCAGTCCGCACTTCGAGTCCAGAGGGTGGAGTTTGGAGGACGACCGTTGGACCGGATTACTACAAGAGCTGGAGTAACTTCCCAGAAGGTACCCAGTTCGTCTCAACGCTCAACTTTGGCAATGAGAGCTTGGATATCGCCAAGAGTCTTGCTCTGGCTTCGGTCACCTACCAGGGTGATAAGGTGGCATACTTTGAGCTCGGAAATGAGCCGACGAACTATGACAAGAGTCGATGGAATCGTTCTACACATGCTTATGTACGCCAGTGGAAGCAGTATACACATGAAATCGATGCCGCGATCAACGCGACTGGCGATAGCAATCTCGCCAGCCGGCGATGGTGGGCGTCATCTGCCACCACCGACGATTCCGGTCTCGAAGTCCGACCGGTGGCCTTGATCCCAGCGGGCGTAGACTCAGAAGAGCAAGTGGGGATCTACTCGATACACTCCTACGCATTCTCAACCTGCGATTCGAAACGGGCTGCACTAGCTACAATTGCGAACATTCTCAACCACACGGAGCTCACTCGCTACTGTGACGAAGAAATATACCCTTCAGCAAAGGCGGCTCTGAATGCTGGTTCGCGCTGGAACATTGGCGAGTTCAACTCAGTGTCCTGCTCAGGTGCCCCCAATGTCACGGATACGTTTGCGCAAGCCCTCTGGGTCATTGACAGCGAGCTGATCTACGCTACTCGCAATGCGACGGATACGCACCTCCACCAAGGCGCGACCCTTGCCTTGCAGTCCAAGGACCAGTTGAACACCCCAGACGCGAATGGTACACCTGGTTTCAGTACTTACTCGATGCTGTACCCGCGCGACAGCAATTTGCGAGGTCCCGCTCGCACACTGCCTTCGTTCACGGCTCAGTTGTTCATGGCCGAGGCATTTGCCACTATGAATACCCGTGTTCGAGCACTTGACGCGCCAGCAGGTGCCCACCCAGAATCGTTTGCAGCTTATGCGTTCTATGTCGATGACCACCTCTCCAAACTTGCGCTCATCAACATGAAGCCCTACTACGCCAACTCCACCTCAGATTACGTTATTCAAGTGGACCTTTCCTTGCTTGCACATGCAGGTGATGGCAGCCGCATTCGCGCGAAACGTCTGACTGCGCCTTTTGTCAATACCGGCAATAGTAGACTCTCGACTTGGGCAGGTCAATCGTTTCCTATGGGCGAGCCCGAGGGTGAGATGGTCATCGAGCTTATAAATGACAATGCTACTGTCAACGTCAGGGGTAGCGAAGCAGTGTTGATCTTCTTCGACGGTAGTGTGTACGGACTGTGATGGCAAACGACGTAGGGCCTATTTGCCAGCAATGCATTCATTTCAAAACGAGTCACGAGGCAAAACAATGTCTGAACAAATACATTTGGCACATCGTTATAATATGAAGGCGCGAAGAACCTATACTCGCAGCGGAAGGTGCTTGTGCCAAGTCAACGCTTACTCGTTCTCATCAACAGCGATGGCGGTTGTCTTGAACTTCCTAGCAGAAACCTTACGCTTGAACAAAATATCAAGCTCACGGTAAGAGCGTCCCTTCATCTCAGGGAGACCGAAATACGCTGAGACCAGGCATACGAACGCAGTTCCTCCCCAGACATATCCACACTTTCCAGCCATGTTCCATCCAGTAGGGTTCAGCATCTGCGAAGCAAGGTAGATCATTGGAATCTCAGCGACGTAGTAAGCTGCACGACCTACACCGGTGGACAAGGGACGCAGGCGGATCGACGATGTCTCGGCGATGATCGAGTATGAGATCGGTCCAAGAGAACCGGCAAAGACGAAGGAGATGATTACACCTAGGCAAGCCTGAGCGTAATTGGTGGAGACACTCTGCGTGATGGTGGCGCAAATACCGAGGATGATAAGGAGGATCATGTTAACGAAAGCACCTCCCAGGAAGATAGTTCGACGTCCAAACCAGGCGCTGAGAGGCCAGGATAAACCGTTGGCGACCAATTGAAGGCAAGAGTTGATGAGATTGAGCTTGAAAGAGAAGTCGGTCGACATGCCAGCCTGCTCAAAGAAGAAGGTGGCCTGGTTGGCAATGAGGTTACCAGCAAAGTTCTGCGACGCATAGATCAAACAGGTGATGAGCGTGCGCCTGAGGTCGACGCCCTTGACAAGGTCAAGAAGGGAAGGATCGCCGCCGAGGTGGGCTTCGATCTCCACGGTACGCTCAATCATGGCAAGTGTCTCATCGGCAGATGCCTGGGTGCCGTTCGTGGGTCCAAGGCGCTTGATCGACCGCAGAGCCTGCTCTTTCTTGCCCTTTCGAACAAGCCACCAAGGGGACTCCGGAGCGAAGAAAATTAGGACCAACAACGGCAGGGGGAAGATCCACTGCAGTGCAAGAGGTCCACGCCACGCCCACTCATCCATCCTTCCGTTGAACCCCAAGCAGGCGGCAGCAACGATGATGCTTCCGATAGACCAAGACATTTGGAGGGTCGCCGTGCAGACACCACGAAGTGCGACGGGTACGACCTCGGAGGCATAGGCGGGTGAATTGGCGATGAACATGCCCCAAGGTACACCTTCGAAAGCTTGACCGATGACGAGAACTTCTAGTGAATTGGCGAAGAAAGAGATGAAGATCGTCAATATCATAAGGACCAGAGCGAGGAGCGTGCAGTTCTTGTATCCAACGCGATTCGTGATGGGGCCGGCGAGGAAGACGCCTACAAAAGCACCACATTGTCCAGCCTGGAAGAGAGAGCTTTGCCACTTGGTCGGGATAGCCTTCGTTCCATCGGCCAGAAGTGATCCGTATCGCCGCTTGAAAGCGGTCAAGGCGACGAAGTTACCGTTGAGGAACATATCGAATGATTCCATGACCTGTAACTATTAGCTGTCGCCGTCGATTTTAGAGATAGAAAACCTACGATAGTGAAGCAGAAAACAAAGGCCCAGAAGCAAGCCATAGGGTGGGCTTTCACAGCTTCTAGAACGCCCATCTCATTCTCGCGAGTCTCGGCCTCGTAGGACGCTTGCAGCAGATCCTTGTCATCGAGGGCTTCGTGGTGGGCGACGCCTTGCTCATTGAGCTCGGGGTCGAACTTTTTCTCGTTGATGTTGGTCGACATCTTTGCTTGATGTTCGATGTTGATTTGCAAGTGCGAAGAAAGCGACAAGCAATGAGCAGAGGATTGAAGCAGGCTGCGTCCAGGCTTAAATACGACACAATCTCATGTGCCGTACCAACTCCACTGCCAACTCCACTCTCCACGAGCGCTACGAAGGTATCCACATCAAGATGTCGGGGTGATAGCGCATTGTCCGCACGGGGTGTCCCCATCAACCCGCACAGGCAACGCATGCGCTGTCTGCTATCTTAGGAAATATCAACTGTTAGGTGTAGTCTGCAAGGGTCCAAGTCATAGCTACCGGCACTTCCGACAGGCAAAATACTGTCAGTGTATGCCTCATGAACAGAAGCACGCAAGACTGAGGTGGTGACGGTTGATTCTGGCGGGTCGGGCTCCGGCGGGTTGATCCTGTTTCGCCCATGGGGCTCCGCACTAAGCTTTTTGGCGGCCGAGCTTCGAGGTGCCACAATTCTTAGCCTCTCGGTTTCATTAGTGGAAATACTCACGTGGTGCCCGTTATGACGACAAACATGGACGATGTTCCAGATTTAGTTGAGTCGAGAGCCGCAAGTTGAGCCGCATCGCTTCAGCTGAATTTGCTGAGTCGCACCGGCTTCCGCCTGCGGAAGCACATCCTTTTCAGTGCTAGTAGCAAGCAACGGCGCCCAGGCTACGACGACAGTGCGACAACAATCCGACTAAACTCATGCGGAGGAGAAGACAGACTCAGCAAACATTTCCGGGGTTGAGGGTTGGGAGGGCCGCGCTTCGAGGCGCCTGTGGGGAGAAAGGGTCTCGATTCACGAAGTTTCGCATACATCACGAGGCTTTGCAAATGCTGCAGTGGCTCTTGACAGTCGATGGACAAGGCACGAGCCAGGAAGAGCAGGCATCGCAGATGTCGTACGTGGCATTGCTTCCGCTCGCGGCCATGTAGTGCTTTGGGATATACCAACACATAATCCGATTACACCGCACTGGTGAATTGCCGGCTGCCTGCAAGAGGTAAAGCTACCGCTCCCTCATAACTATTGCTTCCGATATCTACAATACGGTGAGTTGATGGTCTCATGATACCTTAGTAACTGAACCAATCCGCGATCATTGTGCATAACAATCGTTCTAGCACCTTCGTGGACGGAGGTCCTGTGATGTGGGCTTCCGAAGTCATCCGTACATTCCCCCGGTATCTTCCACCGACTCTTGTGCTTTTAGGTTACTGCAGTGACAAGAAAGCCATCGAGTTTCCTGGGCCCCATAGTCACATTGTGCATGCAACACCGTGCGCCACCCCTGACAGTGTGTTGCGTAGTACAGGGTGAGCCTTAGAGCTGTGTTCTTCGAAGAAGGGTGAAAAGGAACCCTAAAGGAAAAACTGGAAGAATAGCCAGACCTATAACAGCGTAAATGTTTACCTGCGCACCTCGGAGCGGCTGGTGAAGGCTGAGTACATTCCTGAACACAGACCTCGCATCATCAACAATCATCGCTCGGAGATCTTCATTCTTCTCTAAAGATGGACTCGGTGCTATATCTTTACGTTGTAGATGTCCAACCGGTGAGCGGTACAGAGCCACGCACACTCGAAAGCAACAATGTTTTAATCGCACTGCAATTATTCTTAATGGGGGGGGGGGGGGGGCGGGGGGGGGGGGGGGGGGGGGGGGGGGGGGGGGGGGGGGGGGGGGGGGGGGGGGGGGGGGGGGGGGGGCGGGG